>VZTT01054106.1:19605-44498 GCA_013400855.1 Buphagus erythrorhynchus
CCTCGCCGTGACCGCGGCTCCGCTCCGCGCTGCTGCTCCGGCCGAACGCGCGGCGGAGCTCCGCGGCTGCCGGGCGGGAGGGCGCTGCCCGAGGCCGGCACAGGCGGGCAGGGTTTGAACTGCACCCGCCCGTCCTGTCCTGTCCTCCCGCCGCCAGCACACGGTTTGCCACCAGCCCTGGAGACCGGGAATGCACGGGCACTGCCAGAGGCTCTTTAGAAAATTTCCGTCCCGGTATTAACCTCAAAATGCTGCAGCAGTGTCGGTAAGCCATGAGAGATGAAAGCCACCGAGAAGGAGGCCTCTGGTGCAAGAGGAGGAAACAATTCCCTGCACAGATGTGAACCAGCCCTCCCAGCAAGTGCAACATTCCTACCTTAGGGTACAGGCACCTCTACTATGTGCAGTGCAGGCACTTGCTGGTTTAAGTTGCTGTCCTTAAAGAAGCAAATAGAATCGCGTTAACTCACACTGTTTAGTATTGCAAGCAAGGTACAGGAATTTCTCTCCTCGTCATTGCAATTGGCTAAATTAGAATGAAGAGTACGCTTCTGCATTGTTCGTTTTGTACACTCAAATTCCACAGGCTGACAAATTCAGGCCAAGGAATTGTGTTTCTTCCCTGATGAGTTCAGCTGAGAAAAATAAAGTATAATGGAAATACAAATACAATGAAGTTTAGATGTGTGAAAAATCAATACACAATAATGTCTTTCAAAATAAGATTTTTTTTTTCCTTAAAGGTGGCTATACAGCATATTCAGGATCTCAACGTAAAAATTACTGCCCAAAACCAAAGAGCAAATTTTAAGTCTTTCAAAGTAGAAACAACATGGGGCCCTTTAGCAAAAATAGTTTATTGCACAAAACTTTTAAAGGAATCCCTATGCACATAATTTTTATAATCAACATGCTTTGTATGATCATAAACATTAATTGTACATAGTGTAACTCCTCCAGCCCCTGGGTTATCCATTCTTCAAGAACATGGAATTGTTAACTTCTATCTTTACAAATACAGCCTAAGCAGACATTACTGAATGTCATACATGAAACAGAACCATTTCATTTACAATATCCAGAACATCTTTCCCTCCCCTAGAAATCTGTGCATCTGTATTAGAAATGAGGCTGCCCAAGACTCAAGTGTTGCTCATTAGTAGGAGGCAGAGTGATCAGATGACAGCTGATGAGCATTAGTAATTCCTCTGGACAGCAATTGCTTTCACAGGAAAATACCTAAAGGCTCTGATAACAGTCACATGCAACTATTCCCACTTTCCCTGCAAAGTTAATAAAATGTACATCACAAGCTTCTGCATCACCAGGAGTGAATTTGTCATCTTTAAGGTAAATTTATGTTGGTAATACTACCTGTCCCCAGTACACCTTTGATGTTGTCACACCTAACACTAAAACAGCCATGCCACTGCAGTTCTCTCCCCTAAGGAGGAATATATAATCCATGACAGTATGAACAGTAGAACATTCATCCTGGATATTACTTTACACATGAAAATCTCATGGATTTCTGCTAGGATATTGCCTGAATAAACAGTATGGGATCAGATCCTCCCATTGCATGAGTGGATGGGGGCTCAGCTGATCCCAATACAGTGCACAAATATTTCCAAGAAATCAAGGAAGACAATAGAATGGAGCATTATATATTCAGCAATGCCAGAGACTCAGTAACATTTTATTCTATTGTAGGGTTTGCTGGTCTTTGTTGTGATTTTTTTTTTTTCAAGAGCCCTCAAAAACTCAGCAGCATCTGAAAAAATAATGCTGCAGCATTTACCAGCCTTCAGCACTAGGGAACGTTCTCACATTGCAGTGACATTTCTCCTTCATTAACTAGATTTGGTTTAGTGTATAGCAACCACTGAAGAAACACAGAAAATACGTTCTATTGCAGAGCTTGAAAAAGGAAAATAAATTTTTAAGAGATTATTCTTCAGATTCTCCTGATTATTTGGCAGTGCTGTGACAGGCAGAGGGGAGACAATTTTCATTCCTACAACTAAGTTATTTTATTGCCTAGACAGCAGAGACATGAAGCTTTGTAGACTTAGCATGTTCAGCCTCGGTGAGCCTTTTAATAAAGCAGCAACTATTTCTCTGGGTCATTAAAAACATAGCTAATGAGCTTCAGAAAGGTCTTGCTTTTATCTCACACTGCATGCTCCTTCTAGAAGACCTCCCAGTGACTTCTGTAACTTCACTTGGTACCTCACCAGATTTAGACCCTCAAAAGTCTCACTGTCCTTCATTTAAGTAAATGACATGGTGTTTCTGTTTGTAGAAAAAGCACATGGTCAATATAACAGGACAATACCCAGTGTCCAGGTACTGCCAGAAGCAGTTGGGTCAATGCAGGAATCTAATCCACAACAGCTCCCTCACCTTGGAAAGGGAAACAGACATCTCAGGCTAGGTTGTGCAAGCTCTGATGTCTTCAGGAGCTAGTGAGAAACTGCAGCAGGATGCAGAATGAACATAAAAAGGAGAGCTGACATTCAGAACAACTAGGAAGGTTCTAACAATTCTGGCTTCTTTGATACCAGATAAAACCTTTATCCATACAACCACTGCTGAACTAACAGATTAGAACATAGTGGATTCTGAACTCTAGGCAATGTATTTAATAAAGTGAACAGCAACATTAATGCTGCACAAGTAGTATTTTAAATCCTAGACATTTGGTACTTTTCTTGTACTGAATATATTATTCGTTACAGTTTTATTTTTTTCTTTAACAATACTGTGGTTTGTTTTTTTCTTTTTTAAGCTTAATATACAGGCAACTTCAAGAACATGACAACAGCAAGATAACCAGTACCATTTACTCTACAAAGTAGACTGCAGCAGTGTGCAGACATGTCTTAAGCTAGTTTGTAAAGCTTTTGACTTTGAATTGTTTGGTAAATCCTTCTGATGGGCACCTAATGCCACATCAATGCATTTCTTCCTTTACCAGTTGCAAAACCCTGACTGTCAGCATCATTTGACTTTGATCCCAATAAAATCTAAGTTAAAATCCAGTAGCTGCAGGGCATGAAATCATTCAGTATAAACACTTAGAGTGCAAAGTGTTCAACTGGACTAGAGCTTGAACTGGTAGTTACAAGAAATCAGACTTTGGATAAATTTAGGTGGGTTTGGGAGGTTTGGTTATTTATTTTTCATCTTACTACTAAACAAAATGCAATATCCTTCCCCCTCCTCTGCAACAACCAAACCCAAAACCAGTGACAGCCTCTTTGGAAAAATACATGAACTAGATTTTTTTTCCAGCCTTTGAATCCACTTGTACTTAATAGATTTTTTTTTTTTGTAAACACCAAACCACAGTGGATATAACTGACTTGTTTTAAAGACAAAAACATTCTAGTACATGAGTTGCCACTAAATCTTCCAAATACCTGAACATTGAATTTTAGAGTGAGAAGAGAGCTGGCTTATCACTGCATTATGAGCCACATGGAGCAATGGGACCAAAGATGAAGGAAACTAAAGTGAGCTGCTTTAAAAATAACTTAGTCAAGGTGCTCTGCAGAGGGGCTGCCACAATACCAACACTTCCATTCATGGTGGATATCTTGGAATAGAGGGTGCAAAAATTAGAGGAAGTGTGTGGGAGAAGATAAAGCTATTAAAAATAATAATTTCATAGGCATTATAATTATGTCTTTTAAAGTAAAAATAATTATATTTCTAAAAGCTCTGGCTTTAGGGACTCATTTCCCTAAGCCATTTGTACAGTATGTCAAAGAAAAGCAAACTTAAACATAACATTAAAACAATGACAGTAACAAAACCCCTCACTGTAGCCTTAACTTACAGTATATAAGCATATTAAACCAGATATTCAAAGTCAGAAAATTACAATTTTTTTTCTTATATATATATATATATGTATATATTTTACACACATACTTTTTAATGGGTGTCTACTTCAAAACTTGAAATAAAAAGGTGCAAAGTATTTGTGCAGTGAAGCAAAGCTCACTACTGGCCTGTGCCTGTAAGAGAAAAACATCAGGAAACATCTCAGGCAAAGCTGCCAAAGATATCAACTGGTCTGCATTGCTTGTCTTTACAGTCTTGTTTCTTCTGCTATAGGTCAGAGGTCATCTTCAAACTGGAAATGGCTTACAATAACTTATTTTCCTTCAAATACAGATATCTATAATCTGAATTTCAAGAGTAAGAGATTATAGGAGGGACAAGAGAATACTCAGCATATCCAGTTCTCAACCACTGCTAATGGCTGAACATGACAAGAACTTATTTTTCTCTGTAGTTTGGCTACAACCCAAGATGGGGGGGAAAAATACATCCTACTCCCACAAATTAAAAAAAAAAAAAAACAAAAACAAACAAGAAAACCTAGATGTTACATAATTAACAGTAATTCCTTAACAAACTCACCCAGATTGAACAATTACATACTAGAAACCAGATGTTCCTCTTGACCTCATTTTAAACCTTCATCTGAATCTCTTACTAAACCCTCAGATGAGCTAGATTCACCACTTGGCAGTACCCAACATGACAGAATTGCTCTGGCAAGGTTTCAAACAAACTCTTAGAATAGCACATTCTACATTTACTATTCCATCAGTTTCTCAAATCAGTGCCCTTTGCTTCTATAGGCAAAAGCACAACTCTGAACACCATTTTAAAAAATGAAATAAATAATTTTTATAAGGATTTGTTTATATATGTAAAGCAATAGGAAGAAAGACAACTGATAAGGAGGTTATAGTGTCAAAGCTTCCTTGTCACTAACACTACAATTCTCTTTCTTTTCATCTGCAGTAGGAGTCTCCTGCTGGTCTGATGCAGTTGTAGGACTTGTAGAAGTAAGGTCCATTAACTTGCCCTCAATCTGAGTCCATGAAGACATTGATTCATGTACTGTAATGGTGTGTTCCTCCATCTGGCGCTGAAGGCTGTCCATCTCTTGCCTTTGAATGTATTGAGAACAAAAAAAAGCAAAAATTAGCAAGCAGAAAACTAACTGCTAAATGCAAGACCAAAAAATTACTTTTCTGATTCTTGATACCTACTCCAAGACTACCTAAGATACAGCTGTACAGAAGAGAAAGAAATCTACAAGAAGCTTAGGAATGGCCTTCTTTAAGAGCAAAACAAATACAGTGTGCTAATTATTATGCAAAAACATTAATAGCTGTTTCTGATTTTTTCTGCTGTGTACAATTTAGGATGGACATTTTTAGTTTATTGTAAAGTCTTCTTTCGCTATGGTAATGACCATATAAGCGTGCACTTACAATGACAGAACATCCTACTGTCCTAAATATAGTCCCAATAAAGAATTAATTTTACAAATCCTTTTTTTCTCATGGTGACAGCTGGTTTCCTGAAAACATTTTTAAGATTCTTTAATATGGTTTAAAATAACAGGCCATACTTCAATTGCCGGAGACAGCTGTTCAGATTCTTTAGAGGCTCCTTGCTCACAGCTGTTGGTTTCAGCAGTTCTTCCAGCAAGGCAGCAGGCACTGGACAATCAGGAATCTTGACTGGAGTCACAGGATTGGAAGAGTTATTCTCACCTTTCAGTTCTTTCCTCTGGTTAAAGGAAAAAAACAGAGTCAGAAACACAATTAAGTTATTTCATCAATATCATTTTTCCCACCTAGAAAGAGTCTCACATCATGCCACTAGTGCACATCTGCACTACAGAGCAGGAATCACAGGCACATTCGTGTTAGGTTATTTAAGAGCATTAGCAGAGAATTTTCCTGTACTTTACAACGTGTTCTTCCTATTTAAATACCTTCTTCATCTTGCCATGCTTCAGGTCCAACTTCAGCTGCTGGTTTTGCTGCAGCAGTGACTTCATGCTGTTCTTCAGTTCAGTCACTTTAGCCTGCAGCATAAACTTATCCTTCTGAGTCACTGACAGGTCTTCCCTCACCATTTCCAACTCAGTCTTGATGTTCTAAATGGGAAGAGAATCACTGTGATTTGGAGAAACAGCATAAAAATTCCAGCCAACTAATGTTCTTATAATCTTTTCAGTTTCCAGAGGAAACTAGAAGAAAAAAAACACACAACACTGCTGTTTCAAACAAATCTGCCATGGCAGAAAATCAGAGTTTTGGTTAAAAGAAAGTCAGTAGCCTATGTTAATGGCATAAAGGTTGAAGAAATACAAAGGTAACAGCAGAGTCAAAATAAAAATTCAGAAAAAAAGTGTAAGTATGCTTTTAAAAAACCAAAAATATTGTTTTAATTATCCCCTTACAGCAATCAAAATTCCAATCCATCAGAATTAGCTTGATTAAATACCTGCAAGACAACTTGTATCCCTTCTAACTCCTTGTGGCTGCGCTGTTCAGTCATGTCCAGTTGCTGCTTAAGTGTTTCAATTTCTCTTTCTTTTCGTTCTACTTCCCACTTCAGGTCTTCCACCTGCCAGGGGGGGAAAAAAAACAAAAAAAAAAAAATATCACTGGACTTATCTACAGGTGCAATCAACCACAAAATCCAATATATATTCTTATACATAGAATGAAAGCCTTCTTAAGAAAACATAGCAAAGCTTTATTAAATATGCTGAATTAAAGACTAAGTCATACAGTGCAACAGAAATAACAGATAAACACAGTAAGTGTTCACTTTTTACCTCCTGGCTTACTAGAGGCTGTTCACTAAGTTTGTCATCCAGGTTTTTCTGCAGAACTTGGAGCTGAGATCTGGCTTCTGCCAGCTCTTGCTGAAACTGAGATACTTCCTGGGAATGTTTTTCATCCTCTACCCTGCACAGCAAGATTAAGAGACACAGCAGTTACTCAATCTGTTCTTTAAAACCAGAACTTCACTGGATTAGCCAGTTAACTATAAATGACATGACCTGGAAGTGCATGGAACCTGGTTAATTACAGCTTTGACTGAGGGCTTTGCCAACACATTCATAGAGCAAGAGTTAAAACGCAGAAAGATTTTATGAAAGAGATGTATAAATATTAAATATTGAAAAAAAAATTACTAAATTCTTGAGCACTGGTAATAGCCCAATTACAAACAACAGATTATGCAGGGAAAAAAAAACAAAAACAAAAAACCCTGTCAGCATTTTTGTTTTGTTTTTGGAGGATTAGGGTTAAGTTTATATCCATTTTCATGTAGGTCTGATAATTTTTTATAATTTAAGAAAAAATTGTATATATGCAAATTGAATTTTAATACATTGTGGAACACAGTCAAAAATCAAATTAATCCTCTATGCAGTTCCTCAGGGATGTAAAAAGAAGAATAATAGGAGATATATAAAGTGTTAATCCTTACTAGCAATGTGAAATAATAGAAATAGTGGTGAAAGTGAAAAAAAAAACAGACAGTGAAGCCTAAAAACAGTGTACCTCAGGTCTAACTGAATTATAAAGAGAGACAAATGCAGGTATTTGCTCAGAGTCCAAACAAGCGTCTCGTGGTCAGGTTCTTCTGGGGAACATTCAACATAATCCACCCCAAAAGGGCAAACCCAATACTAATGTATGGCTTTTTCAGAGGATTTGTTTTAATTACTGTTCTTTTTGGGACATTTACTTACTGCAGCTTGTCCACCTCAGCCTGCAGGGCCTGGACCAGCAGCTCTTTGGCTTGGAGCTCCTTCTTGATCTCACTGAGCTCGAGCATCGCTGCCCGGTGGTGTCGCCGGTTGTGGGCTGCATCCGCTTTGGCTGCTGCTTCCTAACAGGACAAAAAGATGCAGTTTTACTTTGTTTTGTCTCTGCAGGTGAATCATAAAGGGAGCTTAACACAGGACACAACAGAGAAGGCATCAACTGATCTTTCAGCCACTGGCCCTGGTGAGAGACTCCCTGCAGGAAGCAGTATGCTACAAAACAGATTTCATCTCAAGATACTTCAAAATCACTTTGTAGGTAAATAAAGGATGAGCATTACCTGCTTCTGAAGATCTTTAACTTTTAACTTTTCCTTCTCTAGGGAAGCCTGTAAAGCTTGAATAAGTTGTTGCATTTGCTGATCCTCTTCCTCTTTCCGCTTTAGGACTGCCTGAACCTGTAACACATCACAAAAACAAATGCATGTTTTGTGTGGGCTCAATGGAAGTAGAGGAAATATAAACACAAGTCAATGCAGGGATTGCAAAACAACTCTCTGCTGTTCACTCTACCACACAGTACCTTCAACCTTACAAGTAGCTATGGTTAAATGGTAGCTCATTGCCTATGTCCACATTAATGTATTACTATTAGAATAAAAACCATTTATCTCAATGCATCCATATGTAACACATATGGGTTTTGTATGTTCCAGCTACCTACACTTTCACTATTGCAAATATTGTAGTGCAATTTTATTAATTTTATTTCTATAGAAAACTCTGTTAAGTGCCAAGTAAGTCCCATTTCTGATCTCTTGTTCAACCCTCATATCGATGCTGTTACGCAACACATGGGGAACCCAGAGTTGGAATAAATGCACCAACTTTGTATTGTATGAGCCAATTCCTTTCTGAAGTTATTACATCAAAAAGTCAAATACCTGTAGATTTAGTTGTACCAAGTCTGCCTCTCTTTTTGCTAATGCTGTTTCGAGGATATTATTGTGCTCCCGCAAAGCAGCGTTGGACTGGCTGAGACCTGTAAGTTTTCCACGTTCATGTTCCAGTTCAAGGGCCAACTTCTTATTCATTTCTTCTAAACGTTTTATCTTCTTCCTGAAGCCTCTAGATTCCTGAAGCTATAGTCAAAGACAAACAAACATAACAACTTCAGGCTACTATCACAAAAAAATTGTGAGTTAAACTCATTAAGCCTCTTGTTTTTCCAGAGTGGCATGTCTTTTTAAAATGAACATTAAAAATAAGTTCACTTTGGTATTTTTTCCTGTTGGAAGACTAAAATGCATGCTAGAAAGAAGAATCCAGGAGTACTGTTCAGGTGCAGATTCAGAGTAGTTGATACATGTAATTTTTTTGTGCCACTCTACAACTGACCATCACCTGGCCCTCAGCATCACTGGGGATCCATGACTCCCAGCAGATCCAAAAGCTAATGATTCATGTATCCTCACTGTCTCATGACCAGACACAGCTGGTATCTAATACAGGAACCACTCCCCTCTCTCATCCTCCTCCCCTATACAACAATGACTCATGAAACCACAAAGAACCAGCACAAGGAAACAAAATTTGCAAGTACCATAGACATGATGTTTCCTATCCATGATTCTGTTCTTCACCACTGTTGGAATAAAATTTTGGTGCTAAAATTTTTCCCTCTCTCAGGCACTTTTTACTGTCACATGCCCATCTACCAAGCGAATTCAAGCAATCACCTCATCCTCAAGTTCCAGCACTTTCTCTCTGTATTCTTCAAGCTCCTGGCTGGTCAGTGAAATCACTTCTTGCAACTCCTTTTCCAGCATCAACTTACTGCTGCTCACAGCTCGCAGTTCTGTCTTCAGAGCTTGAATCTTCTCCTAAAGACCAAGGGGTCACATGTGATTAGTTCATCACCCATGTTCAGGAGTCACTTCTGCTTTGGTTAAAAAGCCTGCTTCTCTAGCAAGTATGAAATGAGGTGCTAGTGTCTAATTTAGAGGTCTTGCTCAGAGCTTTCCACCTTTGCATCCAGCTACTGCTGTTGGTGTATTTGATATCTTGCTCCATTGGTTCAAGAAATTGGAGCTTCCCTCAGTAAATTAATTTTCTTATTACAGACCTAACATATATAAATAAGCTATATTGAAAAACTTTTAGCTGTTGAAGAGAAAAAAGCAGTAAGAGCTAGAATCTTGGAAAATCTTCAGATACTAACCATTAAAAAAAAGAAAAAAGATCCCAACAATAAAAATTTAATCAGTTAATCTACCTTGCCAAATAACCTCTCTCAGATATAGTTAAAGAAGTTCTCAGTGCTCAGAATCCTGACACCATGTTCTTATCAAGTTTTATTTTCCAAATATTTTCATCACTTCAGGGTGAAATAGTATTTCAAGACTTACAGCTCTGTCTTTGTACAATGTCAAAGGACATCTGCATACCTGAGCAATCTGGTCATTCCCACCATCAGTAATTTGTGCTTTTAGTTTGCTCAGTTCTGCCTCAGCAGATTCCTTTGCAGTAAGAGATTCCTGCAGCCTCCGACTGAGAATGCTGACTGCATTCTCATAGGCTTTGTGTTTTGCTTTCATCTCTTTCTGAGCACTCGTCAGGTCTGACCCAAGACGCTTCATTTTCTGTTTCTGCTCTGTAATGGCCCTGATGTGAAAGGAAAAGAAAACACCAGGTAAAAACAAAAGCTGCTTGACAAATAGTACTACAAGATTAATTTTTCTCATGACCCAACTAAACTCATCTGAAAGCCAAATATGAAAACCAAATGCTGTAGTTCTTTTGTCTGTGATAGAAGAATAACTTACTTTTTTGCTTCTTCTTGCATTTGTTCTACTTGTTGTTTTAATGCCTGATTTGCCTCAGCAAGAGATTCCATTTGTTCCTTATCAAACTGCAAAGACTTAACAGAAGGAAAAGAAGACCCATGAGCATAGGAACAAAAGCATGTTTGCTGTGTATGTTTGATTACAAAAGAAAAATCATGAAATTTCAAAATTACTTCCATATCTAAATATAAATCGCTCTCCAGTTCTCCATACTCTCTTTCCCTTTTATTTCCTCTTTAACTCTTCCCTCTGAGGCCACCACTGTTAACACAGATGAACAGTGTTTGGATTTTGTTCTCAGATGGAGTTCACTTTAGGACCAAGGAAACTGCTTCCACATCAGTCTTCTACCACTCCTGTAGTGCTTCTCCCCACTTACTTACACGAGATGCTACTAAGCAGTCATGCATTTACAGAATTTTGGTAGGTATATGTTGAAATGTCTAGACTATTTTAAATATATAACCAAGAACATTAACTTGCAGGCAGTCATTCTGTGTGTATCCTGGATGTTACACTCTCCAAGTACAAAACATTACACCTTCCATACCTGTAGGCGTGTTTCCATATCATCTCGTTCTTTCTGCACTGACTGGAGATGATTTTCTATTTCCACCATCTGCTGGTGAACCTGAGATACTTCCTTCTGTAGCTTTGAATGCTCAGACTCGAGTGACTGTTTTTCAGCTTGGATTTTCAGCAGCTCTCGTTTTGTCTCCTTCAGTTCCGAGTCCAGCCGCTTCTTTGTAGCTTTCAGCTCACTGATGAGCTGGTCCTTGGAACTCGCATCTCTTCGATAAGCTTCCACCATGACCTTGCACACAAGAGTTTCAAGAGGACAATGTCACTTCTGTTTCAGCTTTGCAAATTTCTGACTGATTTACTAGAAAATATTTACCGATATTCTTTTAGTTTGAAGGGGTGGGGGGTGTCATACAAACAGCATCAGCTTCTGTAAGATATTTACTCTGGTTCAAAGGCTTTTATGCAAGCTCAGGTATCAAATAACAGTTCACATTAGCAGTTCATTAAATGAAACACCTCAGTGTTCTCTGCAGTAAGAGATACTCTTCTTCACATTCTTCATGGAAACTGCATTAATTATGTGCCATTTTTAAAAACCAAACTAACTGTAAAAAATTAACCATCCCATGCACACAACTAGTAACTTTTGCCATGAGAAGAGGGCTTAACTGTGACTGACAGTTTAAACAGCCCTCCCAAACTTAAACATAACAAGCTAAAATAAACTTTGACATTAGGTTAATAACAATCAAGCAGCAAATTCATGGCACCACCTTATAAACATGTATGCTACACATACATGTGCAACACTAATGACATATCCATTTCAAGTTACTGTTTCAAAACTGTGTAAATTCAGAATAAAATTAGCAGTAAAGCACTTATTTACCATCTAATTACTGAAGCAACTATGATTTTTCAAAGCTGGAAGGAAATGACAAAATTTGAGGATTTCCAAGTGCTTTTGCAAAAGCAAACCTAATCAATAAACCAGAGATTTTCTGTGGTGGATCACTTGGCAAACTCCCCAAAGCCCTATCAAAGCATTAACTGGTTGGTGGATCAGCTTTTACATTAGCTGCAGATAGAAGTTCAACTGTAAGTTATACAGTTTCTGTATTTTAATGTTACAAAGTTCTGTGATACAAAAAATAGATTTAAATATCCTCGTAACCTCCCCAGCAGTACATGCCTTTACTGTAAAAAGTGTATTCCTTGGATTTATGTCTCTGAAATTTCTTTGCTTTTGCTTACCTTCTGCTGCAGGAACTGTTCCTTTACTTTTTGAAGCTGTTTTTTGAGGCTGGCATTTTCTTGTTGCAGATTTTCCACCTGTGAGAGGGGGAAAAAGCAAACATTGCTTTATGTGCCAAATGTCATATTATACCTGATTTCTTCAGCGAGCATATCTGCCTGATTTTTAACAACTGCCTAATCTAACAAGGATGTTGTTTCTGACTAAGCATCTCAATGGTTAGATAACACAACATTTTATACAAAAATACACTCACCAGGTCACCACACTGGGAGCCAAATTACTGCATAGGAAAGTGTCCACAGTGCCACAGAAAAGAGCACATTACAAAATTACTTCCCAAAGTGTGACCTGTACTCCAAATCATTGTGTTTTAAAACTGGTAAGGTTTCAGAAAGATCATTACCTGGCTTGACTTGACTGCCATTTCTTGCTTCAGCTGCTCCAAGATTTGTGATGTTACTTCTGTATCTTCTCCAAGACGTGTTGCTCCTTCATCAAGTTGCTCTTGACTTGCTTTTGCTGCCTGCAGAGCAACTTCCAACACAATCTTCTCGTTCTGCAAATACTGGATTGTGTCATCTTTAGAAGCAGCATCACTCTGGAACTCTTCTAGCCTGGCCTTCAGTTCATCATACTGTGTTTGCAGGTCATCCAGGGACTGCTCTTTGGTGTGCAGTGTCTCTTGGGTTAGAGTCAATTGCTTCATCAGGTCGAGGTGCTCTTGCTGCAAGGATTCAAGCTGCAGATCTCGCTGATGCAAAGTCAACTTGACCTGACAGGAAATATTTTAAGATTAAATTAATACAAAACAAAGGTTATCTTTACAAAACCACTCTAATTAAAATCAAGTATTATAATTAATATTTTAGCCTGTAGGAGAAAATAGGAGAAGGTGAAAATATTTTGTATTTTTCCTAGGCCATTTCTAATTGCTCTGTTATTAGTATTGACTGCCTTGAGCAGCATCTGTTACCTTACAGGCTAAGCAATGACCAGAATGACAAACCTAAAATATTCAGAATATTCATTGTATTCGGAAGTTTTACTTGAAAAATGTGTCCACAGTAAATTCAGCATTATTAATAACACCATATAATTACATGGAATATAGTACTGAGCTATCACATACTCATGTCACTGCAGCCCTTGACAGGCTGCCTGAATAAGGTTACAAGGTAAAGCAGGGCTCTGTAAGTGTAAATCTATGTAATGATATCCTGACTGCCTAACAACTTTGAACACAGATCTATGGTTCTTGTCTATACTTACAAGAATCACATACTGAATTCACTAAAAAACCCAGCACCTGGCAAGACAGTAGTTATGAAATTTTTAAACAGTATTATTACTGACATGGTTGAAAAAAAGGCCTTTTCACCTGGAACAGAATGACTTTAATTCACACTTCATTTTTGCAGCAATCTTTCAGGTTTTAAAAAGTTTAGTATCTATTTATTATTGCTTTTTCTGCCAAACAAGTATTCCTCTTGGAATTCCTGGGAAGCTGATTAACAACAGTCTACCTGTTCCAATTCTTGCTCCAATGTTGCTGCAGAATCAGCCATTTTCTGAAGCTGTTCTTTCTCATCCTCAAACTCCTCTAGTTTTCTCTGCAAGTCTTCTTCCACCATGGTTTTAGCCTCCTGGATCTGCATGAAGGCAGCTTCTTGATCCAACATGTCAGCCTGCATAGAAAAAGCATGGAATCAACTTCTACAGTTTTAATGGAGGGGAAGGAGAGGGAAAAAAATAGTAAAAGAGAAAAGTAAATTATCAAGAAAGTTTGTAGAGGAAAAACACAAAAATAATTCTGATGTCTGCCTTACACACCTGCCTTTACTGAAGTCACTCATTCCTATACTTAAAACAGCTTAGAATAATAGTGCATGTCTTGCATACTTGTGACAATCTGAATTCCTATTAAATAACACTGTGTCCTTTCTCAGTTGATGATCAAGACATGAAGACAAAGAATCTTTATTAAAATTAAGCTGTTGGGGGAAATTCTAAACCAAAAGGGATTCCTTGGATGCTGTAGCTACTCAGGAAACAGTCCTGTCATTTACACAAGCTATCTGCAGTAACACTGCAGATGGGGTGCTTCCACTAACCTGCTGCTTTACCCTCCTTTGAGACTCAGAAGTAGAAATGTCACTGAAAATCAGGGGAATTTACAGTTCTAAGAGCTTTGGAAGTGACTGTACTGCACTTCAGATTTTACCTAACTTTTCTTACTGGAGGGAAGGAAGGACAAACCGGATTACTGAGCACTTTCACACACTTAAAAAAAGCACATTACTAATTTAGATTAACTTCCAATTAAGTTTCCTCTTGAACAAGTTCATGGATGGGCAAAGAACAACATTTACATTTACCTTCAAAGTTCAATTAAAAACAAATACCAGAACTGAAAATGCAAATATCACATTTGAATGGAAAATATATGGCCTTGTCCCTCTTATTGCTCATAATGCCACACAAATTTATTTGCTCTGAAATATTTACTGCTTTTATAAAGCAGGATTTGAACCAATTCATAAGAATTCTATGTTACTTTGCCAGAATACCCTTGACTTTGCAAAACATAAATATACAACCTGGACAGAACATAACCCACGAAAACCATCTACAACCATACCTCAATATTTTGTAGTTGTGCTGCAATACGTTCTTTTTCTTTAATGGACCTGTGCTGGGTTTCAGTCAGCTGCTGAGACAGGGCCACATTCTCTAGTTTGAGATGTTCCAACATCCCTGCTTGAGTCATTTGCCCAGCCTAAAGGAAGGAAAAAATTCACAGATTAATAGCAACAGAATTTCAGAGTTTCAGAAAAAAAATGTTGAAACTGTGTGTGCCTTATTTCAGCTACTACTTTCATGGTACTGGTGCAGTGAGGCCATTGTAGAAGGCCACGAGGTTGTCCTGTGGATAAAACTGAAAAAAAAAAAAAAAAAAAAAAAAAAAATTCCCTNAATGGCACGCAGGTGTCTCGTGGGAAAAAACACAAAAAAAAAAAAAAAAAAAAAAAAAAAGATTCTCAGCTCTCCCATATGCAATAAATCACAATACCTGTATATTGGCCATCTCACTCTGCAGCCTGACACGGGCCTCCTGTGCCAGGACCAGCTGCTGCTGGTACCACTGCCTCACATTTTGGAGAGATGTGATTTCTGTTTCAGATGCCTTCAGCTTGTTGGTCAGTGTGGTCCGTTCCAGCTGCACCTTCTGAAGCTGGGTCTGCAAGGAAGCCAACTGCTGCCGCAGGTCATGAACTAGAAAAACAAAAATAAACAACTTGGACTAACACACCCCATTGTGCTATTTCTATGCACACTTTTTCAAGGATTATTGCTATATTCATAGTTTTTTCTATTTTTCCCTTTATTGTTGAACAAAAGCACATATGCCCAATTATATAAAGATTGGCTTTTCCTGCCAAAGTGCTAGAATCTAAAGTACCAGGTCATAAGCAGAATAAAATTAAACTAAATGAATCACTTCTGTAAGCATTCACAGCTCCTTAGAGGCAGAAAATATGAACTAACTAAACATCAGGAAGTAGGTGTCCTGGCATATACACTCACCATTACAAATCACCATTGGTACAATTTTCCAAAAAAACAACTAGGCCACTGTCTGGACTAAATATTTATGTCTCTCTCTCCAGGCTGGCAGTGGCAGCTTGCAAATTGTGACACTTCTGTGACAGAAAATCAAAACCAAACATCTTAAAATTCAGACCATTTTATCAGTATGATATCAAATAAACACAAGTTTAAATTTCTTCTTCCTGGACTTTAGAATAAAGTTGAAATAAAATGGTTTCTGGGACAACAAATTTTAAAGACTGACATTTACATCATCCCACCTGTACTGTCTCTGGTGAGAACATTTTTTTGCATATCTTCAACCTTCTGCAGGAGTCTCTGGTACTGCTCTTCTGCTAACTGCAAATCATTGTTTGAAGAAGCCAAACTGGCATTCTTTGCTTCCAAGGCGTTTTGCAGGTCAGCCATTGCTCGTTCCAGATCCCAGCAAGACTGCTTTAATGTGGCCACTTCTGAGCTCAGGGATTCCTGCTTCTGCTGGCTGTTTTGGCTGTGCTCCATCTGTGCCTGAAGCTTCATGTTCAAAGCTGCAAGTTGGGCTTGTAGCTCAGTCTTCTCTTTGAGAGCCTGAATGTGTCCAGAAAATCAAAATACAGGAGCCTCATGAGAAAATATATTAATGGCTGACTAAAAAAGATGCTCAGCAAAATGGCTTTGATAAGGCAAAGACCACTTGCTTGTAAAAATTCTTTTTAAAGCAACACCTCACCTACCAGTTATTTCAAACAGTCAAAGAAAATAAAGAAAAGGACATACAAGATATAGAGCATTGTATATCAGTGACCACATCAGGATTTTCTATATTTCCTCACTTTAAGGAAGAATGCTTTCTATTTGAAGTGCTATACCATCAATTAAAACAAAGAGAAAATACTTATAAAGTATATAGTATAAATTGCTAGCACTGCTCTGGATTTATTGTCTCTCTTTTGACTTTGAAAAAAAACATACAAAAACCCCATTTTTTTATTTTTAAAGTAATCTTCGAGGACTTTACCAACTTTATACTTATCCTCTTCAGCATCTGTATTGGGTTTACNGCAGACACCAAGGTCAGTGCAGAGGGAGGGGCAGGAGGTGCCCCATGCTCTGGAGCTGAGATTTCCCATCTCTCTGTCCTTATCTCTACCCATGAGCCTTTCATTGTTATTTCTTCTCTGCTCTGATCAGCTGAGGGGGAGAGAGACAGAGCAGCTTTGGTTGACACTTGGCATCCAGCCAGGATCAGCCCACCACTGCATTCTTGCAAAGTACCTTACTCAACAATGTTTTTACAAAACACAATTCCAAAAGTAATAAGCAAGAGGTTCTCGAAAATTAATTAAAATATTGTTTTGCTGAATACAGAATTCCAAATTCATTTTCTACCTGATTAGCTTCTAGTGAGAGTGCTTCTAGTTGCCCTTCAAGTCTCATCTTCTCCTTCATAACCTGCAACATCTCGTCATGAGTTCCTGCGATAGAGCTTTCCATAGAAACACTGGAGACAGAGACAGCACAAGCACAGTCACAGGGTTAGAATACAGCACTCATCTAGTTGAAGAAAAGTGACTCTGAAATTAAGAGGTACTCAGACTCCATGTGGCTTAGACTGTAGGACATGATAGATCCAGAACACAGTGTGACAACCTCTGTTAAAAAGAGAAAGAAATTATATTCATTCTAAGGTTTTATACTTTAGTTTCCTGTACTTGCAGCAACTGGAATCTAGTGTGGCACCAGTATTTGTTATTTTACAGAAGTGCAATCACTGACTTCATCATATTCTGTATTTTCAGATCCCATTTTAAGCAGACAGCTGCACATGATGGGATCACAAAACCTCCACAATTATTCTTGTAACTGTCTGCTTTAATGTGCCTGAGAAATGCCAACAGCTGCTGCAAAAGAAGGAAGAACAGATATTTGGCATAAGGGATTCCTTATACTGATTCCTTACTGTACAGCCAAGGCATCTGGAGAAAAAGATCTTCTCTCATTACCATAAGAAATAAATCTAAATCAGAATAATCATCAACAACTGATTGTACACCTCAACATCTTTGGGCATGACACTTTATTCCAACAAAGTGGAAGGGGGAGGTATTTTCAGAAGTACGACGTATAAAACATGCATCTGCAGACAACTGATAAAAAGCACACATTGTTAAGGGCTTCACCAATCATGCACTTGCTTTCTGAATCAGTTTAATACCTGTCATATACACACAGGCTTGGGAGACTAAACCTCATTCTCAAAGGGATGAAGAGGATATCTAGGACAAGACTCTTGGCATTTCTTAACTATGTGAGTTCTGAAAGGTACCTGCATAGATTAGGAAAAGGACAATACTAAATATCATTGAGACAGTCAAGTCTACACTTTCAGACTTTATAGACCAAGGCTCACGAGTGATTCAGTGAATGAAGTCTTTCTATATAGACAGAAACAACTGCTTGCAGTACATTTAACACAGCCAGTGGTAAAAATATCTTTCTCTAAAGATATACTTAGTAAATAGGTACTCAAGTGAAGTGATCTCTCAGATTCTTTTAGAATTTGTAAGCTCCTAAAAAACTCAATCACAGTGTAAGTTAAAACTGAATCTAAAGTTAGTAGGAGGGAAAAGTAATAGGCTGCCTATTCCAAGAAAGTATCATTAACTAACAATAGATCATTCTTACCTGCTAGAAATACTGTCTCTCCTGCTCCGTACCTCTCCATTAACTTCTTGCTCTTGGGCCTGATGCTCCACTGCTGCAGCCTGCAGCACCTCACTGATGGAAGGAAATTGCCCCATTGCTTCAGGATGTATCTTCTGGCCATTTATTGTATATGGAGTATCCTGCTTGCCTTCTGCATTCTGTAAACTGCTATACAGCCCTTTCCCTGACACACTACTGTAGGTAGAGCTGTCGCTCTCATTTCCATCCAGCCTCATTCCCACTTCACTCCCATCAATCTCTGAAATGCTGTCTCCTGCCAAGGAGGAATTCTCTACTCGATCATCCACGTCAGAGGGCAGACTGATCTCAGAAACAACTGATGTTGGACCACTTCTGCTTTGCATCAGAGCCCCCCCAGGTAAGTCACTAGCCATAGAATTCCCAGCAGCATTTCGAGCATCGGAATCTTCAGTTCTGTAGTCAGCCAAGGACCGGATCTTGCTGGCCTTAGATTTTGAGCTTCTTCTTTCTTTTGAGGATGCTGGAAGTCCCAAGCTACCCAGCTTTGGCCCCCTGGGAACGCTGGTCCGCAAAAAGGAGTATTCTTTTGTCATTGCTACAGTGCTGGCTCTTGGCAGGATTTCTGGATTTAACATCAGCTCAGGATCCAGGGTGCTGGAGGGACGGGTTTTGGATGTAGACTGACTCGACTAAAAGAAGCAAAGAGGCAACAATAAATTCCAGAATGTTAACTTTGAAATAGCATCAAAGACTTATTTTGCTGTAACTTAAGTTATGAAGCTCTACACTTTTACACTGATATTAAACATACATCCTTTCATAAACAAGGTAAATTATATCAGCAATCAACCCTATTAAGCTTCAGTATAGAGATGCTGAAAATATTCATGTGATACTCTGAAAGATAACTGAAAAATATAGGCAAAATTGAACATTTAGGTTACTTTAAGTTTGGTGTCTGTTTTTTCCTTCCCTACTTTAAGTAGCACAAAACGGTACATTACTGATGAGGTAACAGAACCAAATTTTGCCTATCCAGAAGAAAAAAATGCTTTCTTTCATTTGAGAAAATTATTGAATGTTTTAATTCAGGGCACAGAATGGTAAAGTTTTCAAGCTTCTCTACAAAACACAATCTAGAAGATGTGTTGTGTGGTACTCACTCTTTCTTGGTGTCTCTTCACTCGGTATTGTTTGAGCTGTTCTTCCAGACGCCTTCTTGCCTGAAGTCTGATTTGTTCTTCATTTTCCAATGGCAGTGAAGACTCTACTGAGCCTGTAAGGGAAAGGTATCTTCACAGTCAAACAGAAAACTCCAACACAAGCAAAAGGCATGCAAAAGGTAAAAGCCCCTTCTACCATCAGCAACATGCTTCATGCTTAAGCAAGGAACAAAAGGAAAGCCCACTGACATGCACCTCAAATGACCTTCTTCAAATATACTCTTGTGTAAGCACTGAAAAAGCCTATGGACTTCCACTGCTTGGTTTGCAAATGCTATAGCTCCTCCACAGATACATGACAAGAGATTACAGCAAGAAAAAAAATATTGCTGTCATTTAATCTCACCTGTCCTGCATTTCTGACAGTACTAAAATTATAAAACTAAGCAAGACCTACACAGTCCATTCATTCCCTAAAAGTAGTGGAAAATTCTTCCCTAGATACATTTTCTTACCTTTTATTAATTCATATTAATTCTTGTAGTAAGACTTTTAGACACCTTAATATAAAAGCTTTCCCTTCTCCCTCCTTCATTGCTCTTCTCTCCTTTCCTTTTTTTCTTAGCTTAAAATCACCTGGTTCTGCTGTTCTTTTTTTTAATGTCACCTGTTAGTCCTAATAATCAAGAAGATTAGAATAGCTTCAGCCCCAGAAAGCGTGAATTTCCCTTCAGTGAAGAGCCAGTTTTAAATGGTAAGGCACATGCCTTAGCTGCAGCAGAGGGTGGTTTACTGAAAGAAAATGAATTGTAGTTCTAAGTAAGTTTACTGCAAAAATGAAGTTTAGTTCAAGCTTAAATGATGTTACAGGAGTCCAGAGCCAGGCTCAGAGTAAAAAGCTTTATACAGCAAGAGAAAGCAGGGGCACCACCATAAACAGATGCTTACACAATTCAGTTTCTTGCATGGGAAGACTTAGTTTGAGAGACTGCAAAGCTTCTTTTCTAAGAGCTATGCCCTCAGCACTAGTTCCCTGAGACTTCCTTAGGCTGTCATGGAAACCAGTCACACCTGGGGATGACTCTTCACCCTGCTCACTGCTGGTAGGATCAAAAGACACAGGAGAGTCGGGGCAGCGAGACTCTGGCCCATTCTGGCAGGCATCCACTTTGCTGTTTATCTCCAGACTTCCCTCTTCATTTGGCACTTCGTTGATGTTATTACTGGTAGCTGGAAAAGAAAGTTTTACTGAGCTACACTTCAAGCCACCTCATTCATCTTCATAGCTTCACCCAAATACAATGTCAGCACTACTGCCTTTACCTTGTATGAATATGGAAACTGCTACTGACAGCAACTGGCAGGAGAAATTTCATAGAGGATTTTTGATTCTTTACTTTAAAATACCAGAACAAGTATTTTTCATTTTCTTTACTATGTTGCCCTCAAGCAGGACCTCAAAAGTCATCATATAAAACATCTTCAAAACTTCACAGAGGTTTTTAAATCTTGTTAGGTTTAGAAGTATGCAACACCAAGTGTAAGGAACTCTGAGGGGCAATCTACTACAAGTAAGCCTCAGCAGCTGCAGGCCTATGCTGAATGATTCAGCTCTTTGATGTGCAGCTGGGCACTGGGGAGAGAGCATCCACCATCCCGATTCCCAGCCTGGCCCAAGCAGTTTCTCAATTTTAAACAGTTTACATTTTTTCAAATAGGATATCTTCATTTAGCCTTAATCACTTCTCTGATTTAGATCGTCATGTTGTCACAAAAACAGTTGCAGGCATGATAGAAGGGGTGAGTTCAACAAGGATATAAAGGAGGACAGAGGGAGAGACTACTTTTTAATGACTAACATTTTAAAACTAGAATATTGGCAAAACCAAATTTAAAATAGGTGTCAATACTAAGAATAGCCACAAGAAGCCAAAAATAAGATAGCTCATACATTCAGAAATACTGTTTCTGCTCATCTCAGAAAGCATCAAGTTTATACTTTATTCTCATTTTTTTCTTCACAACAGTGAGTAGTATACATATACCAAAGGGATGCTGGAGCAAAATTCTAGAGGAATGATTTTCTGGCAACTTCCTGAGGCCAGGAGATACTCACAATCTAAACACTCCTTGAACTAAAGTAATTTAAAGGCAGTGTCAATACAGCTGCAGTCTTTTTAGAACAATGGGCAAGGAGATGCAATTAGAATAAAAACAGTAGAAAGACAAACTATTTATTTGTAAGCCACAGTTTGATTGTCCAGCACAGGAGATGACAGGAACGTGTGATCTCCAGCTCCATAAAAGATGAATGAATCATCACCTAACTACACTCTGCCACTCTGATAACAGGCAGCATAAGAAAAGCAAATAAAGCGTCAGGGCCTCCTCTCTGCTGCCTGTGACAAACCTGTGGTACCAGAAGGCCCCAACCCCATCACGTCACCTCCTTTTACACAAGGAACCACTGTGTTTTTGTGTATCTACACAGCCACAATGTACACACCTCTCCACCCAGCCACCCCCACACCCTGATACACCAACATACCCTCATGCTCCGGCCAGGGAAACATGGAGATTTCAATTCAGTGCAGGGAAAATACTTCCACAATGAAAGCAGTTAAATACTGGAATGGGCTGGGAGGCTGCTGAACCTCCCTCTACAGACACACTCAGAATTCAACAGGACAAGGCCCTGAGCAACCTGATCTTGCTCCAGAACTAGGTGTGCTCAGTGCAGCAGGTTGGACTAGATAACCTGCACAGCTCCCTTCCAACTCAAGTTTGATTCTGTAATCTACTCAGATAGTGGACTCTAAATAGTTTCTTGTAAACAGCTCTATGATTATTTTATTATAGAGCTTGTCTACGTATAAAAGTTACTTTGAGATAAACTGCAGAGTACATGCCAGCATCCCTCTTTCATGAAGGGAAGCAGAGACAGACATTTTGGGTTTTGCCCAAGTGATTTAATTAATTAGGAAGATTTCTTCTGCCAGAAATAAAGTACTCCAGTCACAAGCCTATTCTGGAACAGTCATTTCAGAACTGATCGTTCTAGAGAGTTTCAGGTGTACACTCTTGGAAACATTATCTGAAGACAGACTAACACCCTGAACAACAAATACTCATCTGGCAGCTGATAGTATTTAAGTTAATAGTTTGGTTTTGCTTTCAAAAAAACAAGTTCTACAGCTTAAAAAATCAGTTTTACATACACACAGAGTTATAGACTTCACCAAACAAGGAAAAACTTGCCCTGAACAATAACACAGATGATTATATAAAAGCCTGAGTAAGACTAGGAAATTATTTGGTGCATATTAAATAACTTACTGTTAATTTCTTCTGTAGTAACTAGCTGTGACTTGGCTTTACAATCCAAAAGTTCTTCAGAGCTGCTGGGAGCCCCAGTACTGCTTCTGCTCTCCAAGTGAACATCCTGCTGGACAGATGAGGAGTCCATGGTAAAAATGATCCAGATCCCTGGAAAGCTCTTCTTCTCAACAATTTGCCACCAAGTGAACTACCAAGTCCTGTTTCTCTCCATCAGCAAGAACAGCATCAAGATGTCACACAGGAGCACAGTTCTGAGCTGTAGAGCTGTTGGTGTGCAGCAGGCAGCTGCTAACTCCACATCATGGAAACAGCTCGCAGCCAAAGTCGTAATCACCAAGGAGCTGCATCGTCTAGAAACAAAATACAGTGAATTTACAAACGTTTACTAGAGCTCTGAAAATATGAGTTAAAAATAAAGTAGTGCCCACAGACAGTACTAGGACATGCAGTAACAACAGAGACAATGAAATACAACCAAGTATCCAGATTAGGGGACGAAAAGTGCTCTGTTTATGCTCACTATTTTAGTAGCACATATACACTGCAGAACAATGCAACAGATAATATTTAGCAAGACAGCTGATATAAAATCATTGTCCTTTTTAATGGAAAGATCTCTTTGGCCTCTGCTTTAAAAACAAAGCCAGTATCAGAGTAGTATTCTCCTCTGTAAATTACAGTATATACATGGAAACATACCACATATTTAATTTAAAGGAATGAGTTTCAATATCTTTTGTTAAAATGAAGTATGGAATAACTTTTTTTAAATTAAATCACATCATTACTGTTTACTTGTCTGCAAAATAACAAGTATGAATCACTGTACAGGCTCTGAACTACTCATTGCAGCACAGGCTGGCAGTCAGAACATGGCCTGGGCTGCAGCTCAACATTCTCCTTCTCCTATGCCAGCCAAGAAAAGGATTTCCAAATACAGTTTATGGAATTTGCATATGATTCTTCAGGTATTCAGATCTAACCTTGGGGGGGGGGGAGATGGGTGCTGGAGAATGTCAAATCAGGAATATTTTGACTGCATTTTTACATGAACACAAACATTTTGAACAACATTCCTTCCATATCTCCAGAGAGCACTTGTGTAACTGCAATTGTGCCACACTGCCTTGGTCACCCTGCAACTCCACCATCACCTCCAAAATGTTACTGAAGCTGCAAACAGCTCAGGGCACAGAGGAAAACACAAAACACGGTTATGTGGGTGACCCTGTGAGGTGAGCTGTGAAGGAGCCAGAAACCTGCAGCACCTTTCTAAATGGGAAACTTCCACCAAACAAAAAAATGAATACCTTCACTGTGATTTGTTACTAATATTTAAAGATTTTCAGCATAACAAAGCTTTCAATAACACTCCTAGAACAGCCACTGAACAACAAATAGATGCTACGTGACATGCTACCAAGAGGAATTACAGACAAAAGAGAAGCAATATTTTGGCTCCTTACACCTTGTCAAAATCCAGCCAACGCGAGATGGTTTATCGTCTTTGTCATGAAACACGTTTAAATGATCAAATTGATGAAGAATGGCTTTCTCCTGTACAACCCATTAGTAAACAGGAGAGTATTTTGGCCTTAGAGTCCTTTCGTATCCCCGTGCAGCGCACAAGCAGAAGCACACACACACAGAGGGGCAGGCACGTCACGGGAACACAGCAATACCCCACAGCGAAACAGCTGTACGAAAGTCGCCGATTTTGCTTAAAAGACGAACAACCAGGACGACAACGGGCCCCGGTCACAGACCGGAGAGACACTGGCAGACACAGTCGGGGGTTCCCGGGCCGGGCACGTCCCTGGGTGCCGGCAGAGGCAGCGGGAGGCCCGGGGCCGCAGCCCGCCGAGCCGAGCCGAGCCGAGCCG
>VZTT01054107.1:0-10142 GCA_013400855.1 Buphagus erythrorhynchus
TGGCACTTGGTGCTATGGTCTAGATGAAATGTTGGGCTGGGCTGGACTTTATGATCTTGAAGGTCTCTTCCAATGTTGTGGTTCTGTGATCAGCTCCTGCTGCTCCAGGGATGCATTGCTGCTCATGGGCAGAAATCCCAGTCTACCACGAACATGTCCTGGGAGCAACTCAAGGCCAACTCAACTCTTGGTTGTTGTACTGCTTCCCCAGTAAGTGCCATAGACGTTGTGCCATGGAAACTGAAGAATGTTTCACTGGAAAATATACAGCTCTCACAGATTATGGCTAAGTTGCAGAGCATGGCCATGCTTCCCAGCTTCGGGATTTAAGTAGGCCTTGATCTTACGTAGGGTTAGACCCAAGTGGACACCATATCCCCTTTCTGCATTCATGATTTAAAAAGACAGACAGGAGAAGGAAGCTGTGTTGTGCGCTCCACCATGTCTCTCACTTGTGTGGCAAGGAGAACAACAAAATAACCCCGCAAAATATAATGTTCTGCAGCTGATGTAGGACCACTGAGACAAGTCACAGTGAACACTCCAAGCTAAGGTAGTAAAATGCTCAAATAACTGTTTAGAGAAAAGACTCCAGACACAGTCAAAGATAAAATACAGACCAAAGTCAGAGAATCACTTTGGCTGGCATTTAATCCAGCTTCCCTGCAATGAACAGGGACATCTTCAACTAGATCAGTTTGCTCAGTTTCACCCAATCTGATCTTAAATGTTCCCAGGAATGGAGCATCTATCATGTCCCTGGGTAACCTGTTGCATTTTAACCACACTCATCATGAAAGAATTCTTATAACTGCTCTAAATCTACCCTCTAATACTTTTAAAACATTGGCCCTTGTATTGCAACAGGCCAGCTAAGAAGTTCGTCCCCATTTAAGTACTGGAAGGCCCCAGTAATGGCTCCCTGGAGCCTTCTCTTCTCCAGGCTGAACAATCCCAATGCTCTTAGCCTTTCCTCATAGAAGACGTGGTCTATCCTTCTCATAATTTTTGTTGTCCTCCTCTAGATCTGCTCCAACTATCCAGGTCTTTCCTGTACTGAGGACTAACAAGCTGGACACGGTACTCCAGGTAGGGTCTCACCAGAGCAGAGCAGAGGGGCAGAATCCCCTCCCTCGCCCTGCTGGCCACGCTGCTTTGGATGAAGCCCAGGATGTGTTTGGCTTCCTGGCTGCAATTTCACACTGCCAGCTCATGTCCAGCCTCTCATCCACCAGCACCCCCAAGTCTCTCTCCCCAGGGCTGCTCCCAATCTGTTCATCCCCTAGCCTGTGCTGATACCGGGAATTGCCTGGTCTGTGGTGCAGCACCTTGCACTTGATCTTGTTAAACCCCATAAGACTCACATAGGCCCAATCTTGAAGCTTGTCCAGGTTCCTCTGAATGGCATCCCACTCCTCAGGTGTGTCATCCACACCGCACAGCTTGGGGTCATTGGCAAACTTGCCAAGGATACACTTGATCCTACTTTATCATTGATGTAGATATTGAACTGTACTGGTCCAAATTTGGACCCCTGGGTGGCATGACTGATCCAGGCATTGGTGCACTGATCACTGTTCTCTGAGTGCATCCATCCAGCCAATTCCTTACCCACTGAACAGTCTACCCATCAAATCCATCTCTCCAATTTAGCAAGAAAGATGTTGTGTGAGACTGTGTCCACGGCCTTGTATGAGTCCAGATGGATGACACCCTTAACTCTTCCTTTTCCACTGATGTAGTCACTCCATACCGGCTGGCTGAGACAGAAGGTTGTGTGGGGAGCTTTCCCATGCTGCATAGGAATTATGCATTATTATTCCCCAACTAATTGGGAAAGGGAGTTTAGCTCCTTTGCTCCTCTGCAACATCTGCCTGAGAAAGTTAGACAGGAGGCCACTGGCTGCATCATACTCAGAACAAATAAACTCAAACAGTTTCTGCTCTAAACAACAGTCTGACATAATATAAAAGGTCACTGAGCATTGCTCACGCCTTTTGCAATGATTCTCTTAGAAAATTAATTTGTGACTTTCTATACTTGTTTTATTTGAAACACCAATGGCTTTGCTATCAAATATCAGCCTTTGTAAAACTTCATCAGTTTATTCTTTGGATTAAGTACAGACATATTAATTAGATTGCATAACAAATACTTGTGGAATCTGAATACTCTGAAGGACTTGAAAATCAATTTGGTTTGGAAAGGCTATTAGTATCAGGTCACTTGGGAGTCAACTGGAGATTTAAAAGTCTTCACCATGACTTTTGAAGCATATTAGTGCTTTCATGCAAGACGGCTCACTTTACCTTCTCCTCATTTCTTCATGTTTTATCAAAACGTGCTCAGTTTCAAGCAACTGAAGCCATTATCTCACACCGACATCACGAGTGGAAGTTCTCTGATAATGTTAGAGCCTCAGATTTAATGCCTCATTCTTGCATACAGTTGTGCAATTAAATTAGGCAGAACCCTGGAACAAACTACTTCACCTGCCATATGTTCATTCTCCCTCCATTCAGCAGCAGCAGTAATTTCCTGGTGGTAGCTTTCAGACATGGAAATACTTGCTAGTACACAGGAATAAGGTACTTCCATTCCAAAAAGGAGCTTCTGTTTTCAGCATTTGACAACAAGCAACAGCCAGCTAGATTACATCACAGCACAGCAAAAAATCATCCCAGCTAAAGCACTTCATTCCACCTTGATACTGTGTAAAGACTATGGACATGTCATTGAGGGACTGGCTTTCACTGAGGGAAGGATAAACCAGGTGCAGACCTGTTCTGCAGCCTCATTTGAGCTTGATTTTTAGCTCTTCTTATTGAAAATGTTGTTTGGCTCAGCCTTTAGTAGGCACTTGAGAATTCACACCAAATTAGAGATATAGGCATTTAGATGTTTTTCATCTCTTCTGCTCAGACTGTCCACTGAATGAAATCCCTTGCTCTGCAATTTGGGTGGCAGATGGAGACGTTTGGCTTTACAAGCCTATGTTGAGCTGATGGGAGTAGGAGAAAGGCAGTGGTTATCCTCTCATTCCATTCCAAGACTTGCAAGGGAAGAAGCAGCCTTTTCAGGTTTCATGGATTACATACATCTACAAAGCTTATTTTTCAGTGGAAAAAGGCCGTGGTTCAGATACTCAACATTAACAATTTTTTTGCCTGAAATAGCAACTCTGCCCCCACCAAGCAATACCAGAATATTTTTGTTTCAGACAGTATTTTGGCACACTGCCTTTGTTGCAAGCAAATATAGCTTATTGGGAACAGAGACACCTTTTAAAAGATAGATTTAATTTCATACCTCATCTTATCTAAGAAATTACATGGCTGTCTCAGCCTAAAGTAGATGTTACAATTAGCAGTTAATATGCCAGCAAATATTGCACCACCACTGCTCCTTGCCCTGTATGAGAATGTCAAAGAAAGTGAAAAGGACATCATTCACTGAGGGCCTGAGATGGAGGATTTAAGAAAAGTATCAGAATAAGTTGAGATTTCAGCCCTGATAATTAGTTCCAGTAGGTAGATAAAGGTAGACTTCTGGCTGAAACAGATACAAATGCTTTAAGAAGAAGCTCTTTCATAGCCACATTGTTCTACTTGTTACTTAAGAAAACAGCTGGAAGTTAGGGGGGGGTTGTCAGACCTGACACAAGCTCAAATTGGGTGCCAGAACTCATGAATTTTTGTTCATCTTCTCTGTGTATTCAAATACAAACTAGGGAGTGAGAAAGAATTCATATTCTCTTAACATCTGGTTACGTTTCTTTGTAAATACTCAGTAAAGTAAAACTCTAATTAGGGTCTGCCCAAGAATTTCAGGTAAAGGTGATTAGTTAACCTTGGTTGAATGACAGCTGTCCACCAAGCCACTCTCTCACACTCCCTCCTTAGCATGTCCATGAGAAAACAAGATGAAAAATCTTATGAGTTAAGAACAGGGAGATCACTTGTCAATTACCATCACAGTTAAAACAGACTTGGCTTGGGAAGATTAATTTAATTCATCGACAATTAAAAATAGAGTAGGATGGTGAAAAGAATACCACCCCACACTGCCCCCAAAAAATAAACTAGAACAAAATAAAATCCATTTTTCCTTCCACTCCCAGGCTCAACATCACTCCTAACTCTTCTACCACTCGCCTGTCCCGAGAGATGCTGGGGGATGGAGAATGGGGGTTACAGTCAGTTGATAGCACTTCATTTCTGATGCCTTTTCCTCCTCACACTGTTCCCTCCTCCAGCATGGGATCCCTCCCACAGGATACAGTCCTTCATTAAGTGCTCCAATGTGGGTCTTTCTCATGACCTGCAGCTCTTCAGAAACTGCTTCATCGTGGGTCCTTTCTATGGGGTACAGTACTTCAGGAACAGTGTTCAGCACGGGTTCCCCATGGGTCACAGGCCCTGTGTGTGCTCCTCTGCATGGGTTTCACCTCCTGCCAGGAGAGTCTGGGCTCTGCATGTGCTGCAGCTTTCTTCAGGACACATCCATCTACTCTGTGGGCTGCAGGGACACAACCTGCTTCACTATGGTCTTGCCACAGGCAGCAGAGAAACTTCTGCTCTGGTGGCTGGAACAGGTCCTCCCTCTCCTTACTTGGCCTTGGTGCTGCAGGACTGTTTCTCTTCTATTTAACTCACTCCTCTCTCACAGCTGCTGCACAATTTTTTTTTACCCTTTTCTGACCATGTTATCACACCGGTGCTGCCAGTGATGAGCTCAGCTTTGGGCAGCAGTGGGTTCATTAAAGGGCTGGCTGGAACTGTCTCTGTCCAATATGGGGGCTGCCCCTGGTCCCTTCTCACAGAATTCAACCCTGTAGCCACCCTGATATCAAAATCTTCCCTCATAAATCCAATATGGTCAGACAATGCAGGCAGGAAAATACAGCTAGAATAAGATGCATAATATCATATAGATATGGGTCATCTCCAGCAGAGAAGCACATGCAAATTGAGTTTTTCTTTAAATGATTGAGTATCAGTGGCAAAGTCAAAGAGAAAATTATATTCACAAATATAACCATGCAGATCAACTTGCAGCAGCAAGAAGTATTCATATGAATTGACAGAACCAAAGAAGAAGTAGTATTTATGAGTTTGTAAGTAGGGAAATTATTTTGTATGACAGATACAGGTAAAAAGCAAACCACATTAGCACATTGGTAGGGCACTGCAAAGAGGAGGTTCCAAGCAGAGACCGTGTAGGCAATCCAATCACTGTGTAGGTAAACCACTAAGAAAGCTTTTGATGGCTTGTGAGGATGCCTCAGTAAAACAAATATGAATTATTCAGTCATGTCCTTATGTTGTTAATGTTATGAATATAAATACAAAAGAAAAAGAAGCCATGATATGCTGGTTGCTTAGCTTCAAGTAATTTTCAATACACTAACAATGTAAATTGTTTCTGTTAAAAAAAAAAAAAAACAAAATAACGAAACACCAGCTAACAAACAAAAGAGAATGAACCAAAAACCCCAACAGTGCAGAAGAGGATTCTCATTTGAAAACAAATTGATACAGCTGCTGCAATCAGCCTGTAGCATCAAATTTACCCAGAGATCTACAGTACATTCATGGCTGGTCACACCATCACATTTCTAACTGCCTGCAACTCTTGTCTAGTACATCTATTTACTCTAAATCTTCAAAGTGTTGTTTCCATAAAGGTGTTGACTTAGAAAGTAATACAACCAAGAACTATGTACAGGCCTCATCAGAACTGTATTTTCTGGGACGGACACAATAAACAGATATTTTTTCATAGCAACATACATACTTGATAGAAACAAAATAAATTCAAATATCAGGAGTTATAGGTCTCACAATCTACTATGGTCTTAAAAAGGCTTGGTGTAATTCCCACTGAGAAGAGTGGAAAGATTCAAGGGAAATTATTGGCAGCAGAAAATATATTCTGTATGAATTCTCATTCTTTCATATTTAAACACAGCAGGAACAGACACTTTGTCAGGTTTTGAGTAGGAAAGTTAAAAAATGCAGGAATTGAGGTTCCAATTTTGTCCCAAAGGGGCAAAAGCTCGTATGCTTTTGACAACCCTTTCCTCACCAAATATGCGTATTTTTTCCAGTGGGCTATTATTGATTTAATAGAACTAATAAATACAACATGGTCCAAAGACAAATAAACCCCAAACTCTCAAAGGCACTCTGTGGCATTTGTGACCCTCTAATTACAGCTCAGCACCTCTTGGAGCAGGTCTGGACTGTGTTCTCACATGCCAAGTCACTCCCACATTGTCTTTGGCTACATCAGCAGAATAGGCCACACTGTCCACACCTACACAAGTAAGACCAGAGCTGTCCTGGCCAGCTCCTTCCCTCCAAACTACTTGGGCAGGAAGAACTATCCTACACATGCATTCCATCCCACACATATTTTCAGGCCGTGCCAGTATAAGCACCTTTGCATCTCGGCTGGTGTGACAGATTTCCTGTATTCCCATGCTGTTGTTGCATTTTCTAATTAACAAAACCAGGACAGGAAAACAGCAGAAACCTGTGCATTGCTAATCACCACACTGGAGGTGACTGCATTTTGAGGACAGCTGGCAGTCCTTTAAACAAGCCTGCACACAAGAAAACAGTCCAATTAGGCACTTGAAGATTCTTCAGGAAGAACAACAATAGAGCATATGGAAGATTTAGTGTAACCATGCAACAGTTTTGGTCTAACAATGCTAGCAAGAAATCTTAGAGCTAGTCAATTAATGAAATAGTCCCCTTCCTTCAATAAAAGCTCAGATATGATGAGTTACCTGATATTCATTTAGTACTCTTGAAAGTTACATAAGGAATAACTGCCTTGGGAGGTGGGAAGCTTTAATTATTTTTTGTGTTGCTGTACCACTCAAAGTTCAAATGAACAATAAAGACAGTAAGAGTGAAGCATCTTATCAAAATATGGATTCCTAAAATCTTTGTACTAAAAGTGAAATATATAGAGAAGAGGGACAGAGAGTATCAATCAGAATGCCTTGCCTACACCTCTCAGGACTAAAAGACATCACTTTGTAGCTTGTAACATGTTTTCACCACAGTAACAGTGTTTGAAATGGTACAAGGAAGACGTTCTCTGAAGGCTTTCCTTATCTGTAGGTCCTCTGGTTTTGAACTATGCATGCAAAGGTGTTGACTTGATTGTTCTTTGGCCGAGCAAGCAGTGAAAAATGAAGAAAGGAGATATCACAAAAACAGACTGAAAACCAAGCTCCAGAAATAGACTGGATCAGCACTGAAAGAAGAGCCTGTGCACAACACGAACTGCATGAGGGGTTTGGAATCATAAGCAAATACATAATCTCTTTGTTTTCCCCTTTCTTCAAAGAAACGAAACCTCACACACTCTTCAAAAATGAGGAAAAGGGAACACAGCCTGGGTGCAAATAGTGCAGAATTGGTGCTCTTAATAAACTTAGTCGTCATTTTCTCAGTGCCTTGTTGGTGCCTGGTAAAACATGTTGCCCTGCAGAAGCTTCTAACCTATATGTGTACATAACATAGGAAAAAAATATTCTGTAGATAAGGCAAAGAAGAGATAGGTAAAAGTACTCATCAGCGTGGGTGAGCTTTAAACATACAAAAGATAAGCACTATACCAATGCTTATGCTCACATATTCCAGCTGCACAGGGAAAGGAAACATAACTGAGAGAAAATTAGCAGAATATTACCCAAAACTTTACAGGAAAGGGTTCATGTGCAAAACATATGCAGTTTACCAGGAATCACTGTCAAAATGCATTTGCACTTAATCTAGTGAGTGAAGGGTGCCAACTAACCCTTATGCCTTCTGTCAGCAGAACATAGGAAATGTTGAGAGGGCACTGGGGGACACAAAGGAAAATAAATGCCACAATCTCCTTCTGCTTCATCTAGAGTACTGTTGAAAGCTATAAAATATGTAGAACTGCTGCAAACACAAATCTCTTTACACAGTTCTTAGAGCAGTGTTAGTAGGAAAAAGAATGTCAAGAAAGAACACATCTTTATTTTTCCCTTTTCCTTCTATTTTCTGTTTATTCCACCACATTGCTCTGTTTTCTTTCTCTGTTCTGCTAGACACAGGTTTCTTTATAGAACTACTTTCTTGTCTATAATATCTCCTTCTTCTTTTTAGTCTTTCTTGTGCTGCTCCTGCTTTTGTATTTGTCTCATTTTACCATAGTTTCTTCTCATTGTCTTTCTCTTCCTGGATTTTTCCCCTCCCTTCTCCCTTCGGTGTAGGCAGCAGCTGGGAAGCTGTGCCAGCATTAACCTCTGCAGTGGGCACCCAGTAGGAATGTAATTGACTTGCTTCATAGCTTTGCAATCAATTCCCCATGCAGCAGAAACCAGCTAGTAAGTCCTGGGGTAGAGGTACAGAGCCTCAGGTCCCTTTTAAGGAAAACAGGTGCCCCAGCTCCAGATTTCCAGTAAAAGCCCTTGAAACAAATGATGATTTGTGAAAGCATAGGCAAAACCCCTGGACAGGATCAGGATCAGGAAAGCACCAGGAAGCTCAGGCCAGAGTGGGAGTCAAGAAAGTTGTGAGGCAAAGCAGAGTGCAGGATGCTTTTAATATCTATGAATGAGCAACAAATGCAGTGGGAATAAACCTATACGTAAAATCTCTTGGTGATTATGACAATTTCCTTTAATGTGGTTGGACTATGGAGAATAGATTTGTTAGGCTGTGTTTTTATTAGCAAATTGAACATACACTGGCCATAGGCTCAACAAAGTCCCATAGTCATGGATACAGTCCAGCTCATTAGTACACTGCCAGGCAAAGTTTTGGCTGTGGCCACGTATCAGCCACTCTGAGCTCTCACAGGGAGCATACACCAGAGATTGCTCCAGGACACAGCACAGGGGAAGGCACTATGTTCAGCAGGAGAAAGAGAATTCAGCTGGTATGGGTGTGACCTGTGACATACCACTTGCCTCCTAGACAAAGGACTGCCATCCTGGATCTTTTTATTTACTAGTATAAATCTCAGAATTACAGAATAGTTGAGGTTGGAAGAGACCTCTGGAGGTCATTTGGCCCAATCTCCCTGCTCAAGCAAGGCTACCTAGAGCCAATTGCCCAGGTCCATGTCTAGAGGACTTCTGATTATGTTCAAGACTGAACACTCCACAAGATCTCCAGGCAACCTGTTTCTGTGCCCAGTCACCCCAGCAGCAGAAAGAGTGTTTTTGTTGGTGCCTACTGCCACTGGTCCTGCCACTGGACACCACTGAAAAGAGCCTGTCTCCTTGCTCTGTGTGCCTTCTTTTAAGGTATTCATAGGTTATTAAAATCCCCTCAAGCCATCTCTTTGGCCTGAATCATCCCATGTCTCTCAGACTTTCTTCTTAGGAGAGATGCTCTGGTCTCTTAATCTTCTAATTGCCCTTCAGTGGACTATCTTCAGTACATCTGTCTTGTACTGGAGAGCTCATAACTGGAAATCCAGTTGGAAGGCCACTCTGTGCTGGTATATGGATATGTAGCATGAAAATTTCTCCATTCCTTAGTCCAACGAGTAGGCATGAGGGGCAAGATTGCACCAGGCTGGTGTTTGCTCTACTCAGCCCTCCCAGACTATCATACTATTCACCATCCTCAGACTTTGTGCTGCCTTGCAGGCACATAAAACAAATTCTTGGTTTCATGCTTAGAAAAACCACTGTGAGGGTTCCAGCCTACATCTCCAATATCCACACACCCTGCAGAAAACAAGGAAGAGCAATCCAGAGAGGATTCAGAGTCTTTATTCCATTTAATCTCAGAATTAAACTGATGATTTAAGGAATTATTATTTTTTTTTCCTCAAGTAGAAATCAAGCATTAGAAAGCTTGATTTTTTTTTAGAGCCCACAAACAAGTTATTTTTTTGTTTCTTTGCTGGGAACAGAGCCAAGATCTAGTGATTAAAGTTAATTTTTAAAAAGCACTCAATTGTTCGCTACTTTAAAAGTTGAGTTAAGGCATTTAGTGCTAGAAGCTGTTAACTAATGGAAAACTCTGTCACTATGTAGTTTTCTGTCAAGGCAGACACCTCTCTAACTCTTCTTTAATGCTTTTATCATATAAGACTTTATAAACTTTTAGAGTTTACTGTCTCTTCCTGCTTATTC
>VZTT01054107.1:19717-59803 GCA_013400855.1 Buphagus erythrorhynchus
GTCCCTTCCAACCCTAACAATTTTGTGAAACAGCAACAAAAGCCCTTGCAAAGCTCTCAATTCTATAACCCTTCCCATTTTAGTATGAAATAGCTTGTACTCTCTGTGAAAATGAAAATCAATTTTAGCATGGAAAAACGTATAGACCAGAGTTCAGCTTAAGATGAAAAAAGAAAAGAAAAGGATGAGGAAAGAATCAGGGACAAGAGTACTCTCATGGACTGGAAAGAAAAAGTGGTGCTGAGAAAACCTCCATTATCACCTTCCTTTCCACACACACACACACACACACACACACACACACACACATATATATATATGTATACACATGAGCCTTAATGAACAGTTGCAATTTGCCAGTGTTCTAAAGGAGCAGGATTTGGCCCTTAATCAAAATATGGTCAAACCTTATACACAAATTATGTTAGAAATAGCAAAAAAGGAGTGTAGCGTGAAATCTGGCTACTCCACACTCCACAGCACAGTCTGGAAGGATTTGTGGTTGCTGCTATCCTGACAAGGTAGGCGGTACAGAAGACATCAGTCACGCTGCTCTGGTCACCAACTCCATCGAGGAACAGCACACAGACTTTCGCCAGTCTCTTTTTCCTCTCTTGGTGGAAATCTCTTGTGGACATATTTCACAGAGAGAAGAAAAGTATACTCACCCAAACTCACCTGAACTGTAGAATCACTGAAGAACTGTAATATGTCTGAGCCATGCTTGGGGGCTTGGACAGAAACACTTTGTTCACTGTTGAATATCACAGTCAAAGAAAGCAATATAAAAATAATGAAAATCAAGGTAAAACATAAATAATTAATTTGTACCAAAAAAAAATCTAAATTTTGTCTTTCTAGCAAGAGCATGATTATCATAAAACATGATCAAATTAATTTTTGTTAGTCTTATGAAAAGTTCTTAGATCTTTGTTTTAGTTAGCAATGAAAATATAGCAGTGAATAAATAAAAATTCACCAGATAAATAAGTATTCAGGAATTATTCCTGCTTACAAATACAAAAAATAAATACATTAAGATCTACATTTAAATTTTATTGTGCAGTTCTAGTAATTATGGTAATAGCACTTTTTAAAGATTAAAGGATTGTCTTTAAAACAATTCAGGGTAGTGACTCAAACTCATAAGAGGGACGAGTTATTTTAGACAAAACCAACAAATTAACCTGAGCTTATCTCTCTGTTATGTTAAAATCTATCTGAAGCATCAGATATTCATTAATGTGAAGTGTGGGTTTTATGTTCAGTAGTGTCCTAGGAGGTGGTGACTAATTCCACTTCAAAATGTTTTGATCAAACAGTTTATCATTGTATTATTTATGGCTGGTGACAATAGACTGTTTTCTGATAGACTGGTAACTCACTTGAAATCTTTGCTCCTCACCAAGCCTGAAACTATTTGACACAATTTTCCTGGAAATAAGGATCTGAGAGCATGTTATTCATGACCTGAACTCTTTTATGAGGATGTCGCACAATGCCAGCACAATGACGCCAGTCCATGGCATGCCCAACAAGAGCATCATCAGATCCAGCACTGCCCTGGCATGGATGAACACTTCAGGTGTGGGTTAATCTGACCAAGCAGCCAACAGCCACTTTAACAGAGCTTACGTACATCCAAACAGTGGATACTTCCAGAACAAGAGGACGATGTGTGCAGCTCTTTTGAGATTGATGGTTATAAAGCATCTGCATTGCTGTCCTTCCACTGGCATTATCTCCCAAAGAACTGTGTCCTCACACAGAACGCCAGCAATCATGTGAGCGGTTAGGTCATGTCACTGAATCCCAAAAAATACGGAACATGTCACCATGCAGGCAACCACCACCATCAATCAGACCAGGACACCCAGTCTGCTCCTCTTAAACACAAATTGGAGCAGGTGCCTGACACCCTTAGCTCAGCTCAACTCCAGCAGGCTGCTCCTAACAGTAAGCAGTGTATATCAAGGTTTGTCTGCTTCCAAAGAATCATTCCCCTTAGCTTTATTTGTTCTGTCTGGGTGATAATTCTTGTCTGTTGTAGATTCATAGAATCATTAAGGTTGAAAAAGACCTTTAAGATGATCAAGGTATACATCAATATGTGTTCTCAGTCCCCAGTGCTTTCAAAATACATTTATACCTAATAATTGTGAGGAAAAAAATCTCAGTTTAGAAGTGTTTTCTCTGCTTTTTTCAGGGAAGGCTCACTCACTAAGGGACAGTAGGGAGATTTTTAAAGAGCTCTGAGTTAACTGTTTCCTTTTCCTCAGAGTCTGAAGATGTTGGACAGGTTGAAACAATTTGACCTCCTGGAATTTATGATTATGATATGGTGGTCGCAAAGGTAGGTGTTTCTGAATATGGCAATGCCAGGTCACAAATAAGTAAGTGTTGGACATGGCACATGACAGGTAACCCTCTCTCACTGCATCTAAGAGATATTGCTGGGCAATCAGTATTGGAGCAGCCTTGTCAAAAGTGGGCAATATTGGCTTCATCCAGTGGACAATTTCTAGGACTTTTAAGTATCTTCTTTACAGCACTCTTATATCAAATTTATTTCTTCAGCTCATTGCAAGGCAATCAGGGTTGGTATCCAAAGAACACTGTTATTTTTTTATTTCATTCTAGCCAATCAAAACAACTGTGTAGCACTTACACCTTCCATGGATGTTTCTGGCATTTTTATTTAAATAGGAATTTTCAGAATAACAATTCATATCTTGCATCCAGGTTAATTCAATCTGCTTCCTTATTACGAAGTATAATTTAACAGCAGAAGTGAAATAACAAGACTCTAGCTGTCCTATCTACTTACACATCAAACAGAAACAGTCTCTTCTGAAGGACACTAAAAAGCCCTTATTGGCTGTCCAGTCAGTCCAGTGTCAAATTACTTTGCTATTCTTACGTCCTGATTCTAGTTTTAGCATAGATGAAAATGTGCAAATGTTTGGAAGACAAAAAGCTGAAACATTGTACTTGTTATTTATAGAACTTCCTTTTTTAGGTTTTAAATTGTTTGACAAAGTTGACTAGTGAAATATTTCCCTTTCCAAGGGGAGTAGTGTGGAGCAAACAGTGTCCCCTACAGCATTCTGTTAATTCCACACAGTGGAAAAGACAATTTTGTCCAGGTCCAGGCAGAGAAGTGGAGAGCACATAGGAAAAGCACAAAGTATTTTGAAAAGTACAAAAGGTACAATGTATTTCCTTTCTGTAGTAGTCTATTTTTTATAATAAATTAACTAATATGCATATTGAAGTGTGCTGGACTGACTTCTCCTACGTAAGCGTAAAAGGAAATACTAATTATGGGATAAAGTATAATTGTCTAAACCATAAACAATGTCATCAGATTCCAGTACCTGTGAATGTGTATTTTAGTTTCATAGATAATAGCACTATCACAGCTTCTTGCTAAAAAAAAAAAAAAAAAAAAAAAAAAAAAAAAAAAAATTTGGGAAAGAGGGTATNAAGCAGGTACTTCAAATCTGAATGGCAAAGGACTCAAGGTTTGTTAGAAACTTCTCTGAAGGAGGCCAAGGACTCTCTTGAGATGCATGACATATATCTGAGGTAACAATAAGCAAGAGAAGCTCCAACATAACTCATAAAGTACTCCTGAAAGCACAGAGAATTTGCCACCAATAGGCAATTCACATGTCTTTGTTATTTTTATCTAGCACATTCATTTCTGTTTCCAGTTTTCAGCTTGCCCCTATACTGTGGTCAGTTTGGAAGATACATATAGCAAGTTCCCACAGAAAATCAGTTTGGTCTTTCAGAGAGGAAAACAAACACACAAAAAATATTTAAAAAAAAGTGATTTAGGATTGGGTGGTCTCATAGAAAGTGACTGGGTTTTTTTCTGTTTCACTTTGCCATATCTTCTGGAAACTACAGGGAACAAAATTTGAAGACATCACACAATTAAGTTTTCCAGTTGATCTATAGGGAGCCTGCATTTTGTAGGACACAGGTTAAAATCTGATTTTCTAAAGAATCCAACCCTTCTCCTTGGAAAAGGGATTTTTTTCTCTTATTTTCTCACTTCACACAACTGCAGGATAGTGGGTAATTCTAATTATAATCCATGAATTTGCATTAGTGCACATAGTTCACACCAGGAGTACAGTTTTGAACCAGACTTCTTTGCTGTGAGGCTAGTGAGGACTGGCACAGGTTGCCCAGAGAAGCTGTGGCTGGCCCACCCCTGAAGGTGTTCAAGGCCAGGCTGGATGGGGCTCTGAGCAACCTGGTCTAGTGGGAGGTGTCCTTGCCCATGGCAGGGGAGTTGGAACTAGATGATCTTCAAACTCCCTCCCAACCCAAGCCAGTTTATTTTACTATGATTATTCCTACTTGATGCTCTTTTGTTTCCATTGCAGAGCAGTCTGTGAGTGTTCAAACATCCTCAGCATCAGCTCTGCTGATTTGCTTCCATGGGACCCTTCTTTAGATATATTAGTCAGGGACTAATATATTAGTTTGAGGCACTGCTCTGTGAAAGGAGGTCAGAATTCTTCAGGCAGAGGACCCAGATCCCTTACTGCTGGTCACCTGCCCAAAACCAAAAATTTTCACTTAGTTTTTGGGTTGGCTCTCAGCAGAATTTACATTCCTCTCAAGAGGGAGAAAAGAGACTACCATGAAAACATTTACATAGAAATTACTGAATTAAAATTAAAAATATTTCGAAAAACAAAATACCAAATATTTAATGTCTGAATCAACATCCACAAAAATAGCAGAATGATGTGCTGTCTTAAAATACATTCTCTATTTTACATCTACAATTCATGCGGTTGGTCTCAGTAATGTGTTCACTAATTCATCTGTTAATTCCAGAAAGCCATACCATTCCCTTCCCTGCTATCCTCTGCCAATTATTCCTACTTCATTGTAATTCTCCAGGGTGACACTCTATTGTCTTCGCATTAAAAAAAAAAAATTAATTTGACTGAACATAGCACAGAAGATTACCTATAAGTGTCAGGGTCCAGATGGAAGTAAAAAAACCCTGCAAAGTGATAATCAGAACATAAATGAAATCATTAGAAACAAAAGAATGCATTTCTTGTCATGCACCTGGACATGAAGCCGCCTAGTCCCACAGGATATCTCCCAAGGCTGCATCTCCAAGTTTGCTGCCACTCTGACACTCTCAGGCAGGCTCTGCTCCAGCTCTCAGCAGAGGGACGGGGACATGAGCACCATGGCTTGTGCTCTGCTGGTGCCAGCCATCCCCATTGCAGGAAAGACATAAGGAAATCTCTCCATCCCCCTGTTCCCATGCTGCCTTCTTGCTCCAAAACTCTCAGCTTTGTGCTGGCACAGCACAAAATGTATGCTTAACCATAAGCACTATTTTGCCACCTCAGCTAAACAGAAGAAAAGCTTTGGCAGATAAATAGAGAAAGTAGCTGGGGATAGAGGCGCCTTGATTGTCAGGGGGAAAGGTTAGAGAAACCCGAATCTTTTAACAGACTCTTGCCAGAACACAAATTTAAAAAGCCTGCAGTATCTAAACTATGGCATCTTTCAGCTTCCTCCTCAGGGATGTATCTATATTAGCATTTACTGCATTGCAGGGTTCACTTTAGGTTTAAATTTGTTTTGCATATGTACTTGGATTCTTGCAATATCACTCAAGCTCTGGTGCAGCCAAGCACTTTCCTTCCTGGTGATCTAAGGCTGAAGTCTTGTGTTAGGGCAGCCTCTGTCTCACCCCACCTGTGATGGCAGCACAAGGCCCTCCTGTGGCTGACACTCTCCAATCCATGGCGCACACCTAGGTCCTGCACCTGACAAAAACACTGGACCTGGCACCTAGAGGTCACTGCAATTAAATCCTAATTCTTTCCTTTTGTGCCATAACAATAAGAAAAGTAATACATAGTCTGTGTTTCTGCAGGCAACTCACCTCAGAATCCTGCTGTCATATTTGCTCATGCCAAACAGGCTTTCTGGTCTATCTCTGCTCAAAACTATTCTAAAATGCCATTAATTAGCATATATTTACCAAGGACTGAAGCTTTCCTACAACTTCAAACTTTCACTGAAGAAAAAATGAGTAAGTCAGAAAATAATCACCAAGGACTGTATATACATGTATTAAGGAATTCAATTAGGAAAATCCAGTGTTCAAAAGTCAATTACCCGGGTTATAGATAGTGCAGCACTGCTGACTTTAATAACTTGACATCATTCCTGGTTTTTTTATTCCATTTCATATGGCATTGCCTTTCTATCTGTTCATGAGCACAAGTAGGGAGTTTGGTTGTCACACATATACACACACATACACTCTCTCTCTCACTCCATTTGTCCAATCCCGGATATATTTATAAGTGAACTGATATTCCAAATCAGCTCAACGTAAATGTAGTGCATATTTGTTCAACCAGGCTAATATGTCAGACTTAAATGCCTGCATTTATATCTGTCTGATATGAATTATGCATGAGCACATATTAGCAAGTGCTCTCTCTTTCTCTTCTCTTAAGCTTTGAGCTGATCCCTTGGGAACTCATTATCTACAGTGGGTTTCACAAGGGCTTGATGTGACTCTACCAGAATTGTTATTGTACCTTCCCAGAAAGACTGTGATACTCTTCCCAGACACCTACAGTTCAATTCAGAGTCAACTACTTAATTGTCTAATAGTAGTGAGTATTTTTCCCACTGAGCCAAAGTAGTGAAATTGAATTATCTGAAGTATTACAGAGTTTTTTCCAGAGAAAGAGCCGTTGGACAGGTACTGCTGGAATAATTTCAGGGCTGTTCCTTTCCCTGGCAATCCGCTTTGACTAGCATTTCCCTTTTCAAAGCAGGTTTTGATTGGCTTTTTTTTTAAGCACTTCGGGATGGCGACTCTGCCCGATGCCAGCGCCGATGTGGGAGATGAAAGGCACCCCGCAGCTCAGGTGCTGTATCCCGCTCGGCAATGTCCTGTCAGCAGCTGGGGGACGGTGGGAGAGCCGGTCCTGCCTCGCACCACCAGGGTGACGGGGCACGGGAGCCACGGCATCCCACTCCCGCCCGCCCCGCTCCATCGACACCAGCGCCTCAGCTCGGGCACCGCTGGGCATCGGCAGCCGGGGCTCCCCGCGCAGAGGAGGTGTCGGCAGGTCGGCTTTTCCCCGCTCCCGCGCCACGTGGCACCGTCCTGCCGCGGCATTTCCTGACTTTTCCGTGGGTCTCCGTCCCTGGTGCCGCTGGATCTCCGCGGGTTGCTCGGGGCCCGCTGCGGCCGCGGCGGGACGGGCGCGGAGGGTGCGCGGGGCGATGTGAGGCGGGACCGGCGCTGCGGCAAGGACGGGGAAGCGGCGCAGTTCCCCCCCGGAGCCCTGGGTTAAGAGGTTAAGAGCACACACGCCCCGCCGTGCCCTGCCTTGGCGGGCTGGAGCCCTCTCAGCTGCCGCCTGGGCATGGCCCGGCCGGCGCTCCGCATCCCCGCACGGTCCGCGCAGCACAGGCGGCTCCCAGCGGAGCCTCGGTGTCTCGGGGCTGCCCGGCTCGCTTCCCGGAAAGGGAAAAGCAACCCGCCCACTCGCTTGCCTCCAAATTGTAAGCTTTAAGGCACAGATTCCGCACAATGACGCCTGAGCCCAGCGCTGGGTCCGAGGAGCGGCTGCTCCCAGGGGATGGATGAGCTGCGGAGAGTTTCGGGTGGTAGCGCACGGCTGCCCCAGCCGGCCCTGCCCGCCCCTCTGCGGCCTCGGCGTGGCAGCCCGGGCAGCCCGAGCTTGAGAGCACTTCCTCCATCCCCCGAAAGGCAGGAGGCGGGAGGGCGGGAGAGTGTCCGAGGCTGCTGCGGATGCCCTGGCGAGCATCGCCTCAGGGCAGCACCGGCCCGGCCGAGGGCTCGGGAAGGGACAGCGGTCCCTGCAGCGGCCAGGGGAGACTCTGGTAGTTCTGTGGTCAGTAAGGGAGAACCCACGCCGAAGGCATCTCCATCCACGGCTTTCTGCTGGGATCGTCCATGGCCTTATGCATTGCTTTGCTTATTAAATAAAATGAGTGTCCCTTCTTCCCGAGCGCTCGGGAGAGCCTGTGAGAGGAAGGAGAGGATGAAGGCATTTGTCCCCCCGGGCTCAGGTCACAGGAGGCTGCAGAGAATGGAACCCAGCGCCCCAGACCCCGCACCTGCCACCGCTGGTAAGCGCGGCCAGGGCGAGCTCTCCCGCCTGCGGGCGACTCCCGACGGCCGGAGCTGCCGGTGCTGAGGACACGAGCCCCACCTGTGGGCATACCCCCGGCCAGGAGCATTTCGATTGCCCAGCTGCAAGCCAGCCGGGGTTTCCAGCTCCTCCGTGCCCAGCCGAGCGCTTCCCTCCGGAGAGAGCCGGGAGCGCCCGCCGGGGGCCGGCCCGTGGGGCAGGGCCAGCCCCGCGGAGCCCGCACTCCTCCGCACCCAGCGGCAGGAGCCTACCCTCGGGGCAGGGCAGGAGGGCGGGGAAGGAGCCCCGCTCGCCCCGCGGAGCGCACACACCCCCGGTGCCGGTCCCCGGGGCGGGGGGCTGAGCGGGCGGGGGCCCCGGCTGCGTCAGAGATGTGCAAACACCGCCGCGCTGCCCGCCGCTATTTAAGGGGCCGAGGCTGAGCCTCCCCCGACTTCCCTGCCTGGGCACACACACACGGGACTCGCTGCTCCTAACTCCAGTGGGACCTTGGAAAAGCGCAGCGGAAAGGTAGGGAGCACTTCTGACGGTACCACTGCTGAGGGTGGGGAGACAAAGGCAATGGGGATGTCTGGCGCTTACCTGTGCGGCGGCTCGGAGGGCATCCCGCTCTGTGCCGGAGGAAACGCTTCCCGGCGGGGAGGAAGAATTCCAGCCGCTCCCGACGAGCGCGGGCAGCCGGGCGGACCCCGGCGCGGGGAGCGGCGAGCAGGGCTTCCCACCGCTGGGAAGTTGGGAAGGGAGCCGGCCAGCAGTGGTGACATGTGGGCTTTGGAGACCGTAGCAAGGACATGAGTACTTAGATGTGTGTGTGTATGTATGTTTATTTACATGTATGTGTGTAAAAAATACAGGACTCGGGACAGCTGAAAGGGTGCAATGCACCTTCGGTTTCTGAGTACCCAAACTCAGATTATCACTAATAACCACGTCAGAGTGACATTTCAACCTTCTTCACCCATCTCCTGAGTGTATTTTAAAACCTCCATGTTTTATATACTGTGAATTATATTGATCTGTATGTGTATGTGTTGGGCAAATAATTTTATCCCCGTTTAAAATTTAAATCTTGTATTAAGTGTACTGTTAAAGAAGCAGAACTGAAGCAGTTCAAAAAAATCTCACGTAGCTGAGATAATCCATGTGTTTTTAAGTGAAAATTACCCCCATAGCATGAAGTCTTGTTTCTTCTAAGAATTGAGGGTAATTCGTCTGTATCCAGGAAAAAAATACCATTTCAGCTTACGTGATAAAACTATTTGATAAACCAGCATTGTTTTGCTTAGTACACATTTAAGGAAGCAGTAGAAATCTAAATTCTCTGTTTAATATGAAGAAGATTATTAAATTGCACTTTATTTCTTACAACTTTTAACTATACAGCTTTTATCACTCCAGCTATTTAAACACTAAAGTTCAAATCAATGAAGGTTGGTAGAATAAAGGATCTTAATATAACTGGTCAAAACTGAGTGATAACAGCAGGATTTTAATGCAATAGCAAAATACTGAAATGTTTGAATCACATTTTTTTTTCACAGAGATGGATTCAAGTCCCTTAAGTTTTTATGAAATACAGCTTCCAAAGAAAGAAAAACAAATAAGAATTGAGTAGATCAGGGAGATATAGCACATACTAGGCTGGAAGAAGCAAAATTAATTACGCGTACCTTCCTCTTTAGCAAGGATATTTAGCTACTTACATACGTGTTTTCCAAATGAAGATAGATCCCGCAGTTAACTACATTTAAAAAACAAAAATAAATAAATAAATTAATTAATTAATTAAAAAAAAAAACAACCAAACATAAGCCTGGTTTGCTCAGAAGCCAGCATCCCCAGTGGAAGGTGGGGTTAGGGACCGCACAAAATGTAGTAAATCTAATCTGGTGATGTAAGAGCCCCGTGTCCCTTTTCTCCCCAGCAATGTACAGCGGGCTATGCATCTGCGTGCTCCTTGCCGTGCTCTCGGTGAGCTCCTTCGGACAGCAGCCTCTGGGCTCGCACGATGGGAATCCTGTGCCTGCTGAGCTGGAGCAGAGCCTGACAGAGCATCAGCGGCACTCCCGCGCTCCGTCGTCCGCCGGGCCCCTGAAATCCCTGCCGCGGCTGGATGCCAGCAGCGACCAGAGAGCCAACATCGGCGCCTTGCTGGCCAAGTACCTCCAGCAAGCCAGAAAAGGTACTGGTTGCAGCCTGCTTCTGTGCCACTGGGATTTCCTGCAGGTGTTCCTAGGAGTTGAGACAACCCTGTCATCATCTAACATGAATTTCTAGAGAAGATAGGATTTAGATTTTGCCTGGTTATCCCTGAAGTAGACAGCATTCCAAATGCTCTCTCCCAATCCCCTCCCAAAAAACCGATTTCTTTGTAGCAGCCTCTGACTGAGTCATATAAAGATAACTGGAGAAAATGTCACCTACCTCTTAGATTTTAGTCCAGCTTTTATTTTTAATTATTTCCATTGCCTTATTATTTTGGTGGTATTTTCAGTATATCTCAGATAAAGCAATAACGTTTTGTTTAAAGTTTTTTCATTTAGGTAAAATCCTCCCTCTTTCCCTCTTCTAAAGTTAGAAGAGCAGGAAAACTTTTCTGAGGATAAATGTAGACCAAATGGCTAGCCTCACCTTAGTCAGAAATCTCTTTACCAGGGAAATATTCTGAGTATTGGATTTTTCGTATATTTGTTCCCAGAGGAACTTACAATAGCATGAAAGCTTTCAAAACACAGAATTCATATTTATTAGTGCAATAATTAAAAACAATGAGATGTAAAAGCATATTTGCTTCAACACACGTTGATTCCTGGTAGGTTTTTGGTCTCAGGCAACCTGGGAACACAATCTTGCAGTTATCTAAAACCTCCATGGCACTGTGTAACACGGACACGAAGAATCAGTAGAGCAATGGGATTACAGGGCATTCTTATAATGAGATTTATTAGTCACTTGAGGAAATGTTTGTATTACATAAGAGAAAGAGTAAAGTTATCCCTGTTGACACCCTATAGGATATATTTTACATAGGTAGAAAAGCATGCCATTGGTGCTACCAGTAAAAATGATGGCTCAAAATCATTGATCACTGAAACTTCCCCGAGAAAACGTTTTCCCTTTTGAGCTGCCTCATTTCTGTACTGCTCTGTATCTCAACAGAGTAACACCATGGACAGCCTAATTGCTGTGGCCTTTTGGCTACCAGCCTCAGCAAGAGCCACTAGAGAAATTTTGTTTACTCATGGAAGCTTCACTCCAGCCATTGCCCTGTTCTACATGGAAAAGACATCTAAGAAGGAAAGAGGGTTTCAAGAGAAGCCAGTAATTAGGCTTAGGATTACCTGAACATACAGACACTGAGAAATTAATTCACACCCAGCCCCAGACTGTGCTTAGGATAAAGTTCACTTTATATTAAGTAAGAGCTTTCTCCACATAAGTTAGATCATTTAACCCTCCCCTCTTGACAGCTTCCCTGTTGACCTCTTTGCTAGGCAAAATCCTGTGCTTATCTGTGATGTAGGTCTGCAATTAAGAGATGCCACATCTGGTTTTTGTGCATTACATATGCAGCCATACACACTCCTCTGTGCACTCAGAACACAACTGAATTAGAAACAACAGAAAAATCAAACACTTTCAATAGTGCCTGAAAGATTTCATCTCATGTTATCAATTTGCACTATATCCATTAAGGAACTTCTTCTAGCTGTCCATGCAATTTAACGGAAAGATAATTCAGATATGAAATTCCACAGTTCAATGCTACACTTAAGGCTCTTATTGAATAAGAATATTACTGCAGGAGCCTGAAAAGCAGAATCCTCATTACCTTTCCCCAGCCTAGTCATTGTTGCCCACCCACATGGAAACTGAACTCCTCATTCTAGCTTATGTATCCATTATATTCTCTTAAATATATGGCTGACATTTCCAAATAGATTAACCAGATAAAGCAAAAAAACCCCCTTTGGATTGAAGATGTCTTTTTCTGTAAATATTAAAATGAGGGAAAATTTCCTGCATATGTGTTACTGACATATATAATTAACTTTAAAAAGGGTCTGGAAGCAGATGATGAGACTCTTGTGATGTGACTAGGCTAGTTGGACTCTAGTTTGTAGATGCAATTGCTGGTTACAGGAGAGAAAATTCCCAGGAAAAACAGTATTTACTTAATTTATAACATACATACAGTGTTCATATCAAAACCTTATATTCCCATTTAATGTGAAGACCCTGGGCAGTACTTCAGAAATCTCTGCAGAACACTTACATCTACTGTATTAGTCACCTGTCTAAACCATAATAATCACTAGAAAATTCCATCTACGGGGAAAGAGAGTCTGAGCTTTTGTCAATGTTAGCAGTCACCAGTAGTGGCATTTGCCCTCATGATTAATAGAAAGGCTGGTTTTGTAAAGTATTTCTAGTTAAAACAGTGAGAGAGCTAAGTTCTCTCACGGGCTTAGGGATTGATGGCAGCCCTGTAGCTGAACTGCTACAATTTTGAGTATGTTTGTCATACACTGATTCTGCAATACCCACATGACATCTCTAGTGGGTTGAGGAAAGGTAATTAAGATGCTGTTGGGAAATCTGTGACCTAGGCTTTCAATTATGTTCATCAGCAGGCTTTCCTCTTGAATCTGGCACAGTGTAGAAGAGATATTGTAGCTGTCAAGCCGGTGACAAGCACGTTTAATGTCCTCTTAGGAGCCCTTGACCGGCCAGAGAGTTGTGGCACCAGGGGAGCCTTTACAGCCTTCAGGTCATGGCAGGCTCAGAAGTCTCTTAAGCACCAATATCTGAGTGATGGCTCTGCACTGCCTGAGCCCTGCCTGGTTATTGTGCTAAGGAGCCATTGCCATAACCTTAGTTGCACTTTTTGAATTATGAATGTGAACTCCATGGGGCTTGAGCATTTAATGATAGACATTCTATTCTAGGGAAAACTAATTTTTTTGTCATTTTGTTCTAGGTAAATGTCTTAAACATGGCTTGTTTATGTTTGTGTGTACCTTCAACTCCCTGCAACCACTAAGAAAGCAATGCAGTTGCTTTTTGTTTTACTGGGTCATGTTCATTATAAAGCATTACATGAGGAAGATCTTGAGTTATAAAAGCACAGAGTCAACAGAGGTTTCTTCAAAACACAAGAAACTGAAAGCAAAGCAATTGTGTAGATTTGGATATATGGGATTTAATTTGGGCTCCTTTTCCTTTTTGATCAATTCAAGTATTCCTCAAGCCTCAGTCTGCATTGAATACTAATATGTTAAATCTACCCCTTCCTCACTCAAAGCTTAACTCCATCTAATTACTGTTATATATCAATTTTGTCTGTTTTCAGGGAGTACAGAGAGAAGTAATTTATCTTTCCCTGTAATTTTTAGTTCCATCATGTGATACTGTGAAAACCAAGGATTGCAGCCCATTTTTTTAAAGCATAAATTCTCCTTGCAAATAGTTGGTGCCTCTTTGATGCCTTAAGCAAGGCATACAGAAAGGATAAGGCAAGATCAGAAATCAGCATCCAAATCTGCTGTGAAAAGAATTATGAAGGCTTTGGATAAACAATGAAAAGTCCCTGACATAGTAAAAAACCCTGCATAATTCCAGCAATAGATATCTCTAACTGTGAATTCCAGACACAACTTTTTCAATTTCAGGACTATTCCCACTTTTCCACAAAACCTAGTAGTCATAACTCTACCCTGCTTGTTACCAAATTTGCACTGTAAGAGCTCCTGTACTTATGTTTATGTCTTTTTAAGCAACATGGGGCTGTGGTTATCTTGCACATAGAGCAGCTCTCCCAGTATGAGCCAGCAAACGCCATGGGGGTTTATAGGAATAGTGAGAAATAGTTTGAACTCTCTCTCTCTCTAGTAAAATAGGAAGGAAAAAGGAAAAATCTATCTATATTCCTTCCTGTCAGACAGGAGCAGAATGTTCCTGTAGCAAGAGGTAGAAAATGATCTGTTTATTTTGCACTGAAAAAATCCAAGTCACTTCCAGGACATTACCTATAAGGTTTCTATTGATGTTTTCCCCAGTGACATGACAGTGCTGCTACATGGCCTGTATTAGATCCATTTCAACTATTGCAGACATCTGCTAATGAGCACAAGCCAGATCAGAACACGGCTGAACCTGGGAAATGTGTCCTCTTATTCTCTGCTCTCCCAAACTCTTTTTCCTTAGGTTCCACTGGAAGATTCTCAGTTATGGGAAACAGGGTGCAGAGCTTTGATCCTACTCACAGGATAAATGACAGAGACTACATGGGCTGGATGGATTTTGGACGCCGCAGTGCTGAAGAATATGAGTATTCTTCCTGAAGAACACCAAACTATAGCAAACAAGGAAAAAGAAATCACACTCCCATGTCTGTACAAAAAGAGATAAATCAATTTGTTGTTCTCTTCAAATCAGTGTTTTAAAGTATTTAAAATCACACATTTGACATAAGATTGCCTGTAAGACTATAAAATGCAATATATACATATGCAGAATTTTCCAGGAAATGTTTTCTTTCTTTTGTGGTTTCTCATACATTGATATTATATTAAAATGATTTCACTTATCCCTCCTTGTCCTGTCACTGCATGTTTCTGCGTGTCTTACTATAAAGAGAGGCAGCATAATGCCTTCATTTGGCACTGTAAACATATTCCATGGGTTGAATAGTCAGATTATCCACTTTTCAGAGAAGTCTTGTGTCAGTCCCAATAGCTTTGAACTCTAGGGAACATGTCCAAATATAAACACAGTAGCACAATCTGCCAGAATAGACCAGCTATGGTGACTGTTTGCAAAGGACTGAGTTATATACTGAGCCCACGTTTGCAGTGAACAGCCAACAATGCTAGAACAGTGAAAAAGAGGAACGACACTAACATGTTTCATTGTCCTGGCTTATCTGTTTTATATTGTGAATTCAATGTGAAAGTTCTGCTGATGGCTGCAAATCACAGAATAAACAGAGCATTCCCTGCTGTGTGGTGAGCCAAGCATTCATTTGGGAGGGAGTGAGGACAGTTTCCTGAGCAGAGCAGAAGGTGATCCTGAGAAGGTGAGGTATTTGGAGCAGTCTAGTCACAGTATCCTTACAGGAAAGAGGTGGCTCCCAAATATAGCGGAGGCTGAGCTGGCTATTGCCCACTGCTGTGGAGAGAAGGAGGGAGGTTCTACCCAGCTCTTACCTGGCTCAGAGCACGGCAGAGGGCCCCAAGTTCAGAGGTGGGCAGTGATCCCTGCTTGTGCAAAACCAACACCCTGCAGTTCCTGTCTGCCCGTGGGCAAGCTGCAAAAAAAGTGTTTTACCTGCATGCTCCTCCACCACCACAGGTAACCAGCCTCCCTGCAGCTCCTGGGTCTCCTTCAGCCAATGGATCTCACATCTAAGGAATGCCCTAAATTGTAAAGGAGGTGATTTTTGCATTGCATAATTCTCAGAGTTTCTCCCAAATGCGTGCACTAATGCACAAAGGAAAATATTTGTCACACGCAGGGAAGCAGGTGCTTGCCAAAGGAAAGAGGCAGCAATTTCTACAGCAGTTGATAGGCAAACACAAAGTGTAGAAAACAATACATAGAAAATACTTGCACTAAACCAAAATTCTACTAAAACCAACACTGACAAACCAACCAAAATGGTTGTGCCAAGGGCTGAGCACAAAAACACTTCGAGGAGCTGCTCCCAGCAGCAGCTGGGAGAGCAAACAGCACTGCAGCAAACAGTAACAGACAGCATTCTTCTCTAGTAGCACCAATTTTTTTTTCATAGATCTCATCCTGAAAACATGGAAATGCTTTTATGTGTTTCTTTCTCTCAAGCTCCTCCCAGTCAACCAGTTTCCAAGCCACTTAGCCTGGCTTTTTAGGGTTCCTTTCCAAGCATAATGAGTCCTAAATCACCTGAATTCTCTCCTTGGTTTTGGTTATTGTTCACAGCAAAATAGTGCAAAGTGCCCGTTTTTTCCAAAACTTTCAAACAAGAGATTAAACCAAATTAATCTATTTTTTTTAACTGAGGAAAATACAAATAAATCTAAAAATGCATTTGTTTATACATTTGCCACCAAAGTGATGTTACTTTTAAAGATCACTGTTATCTTTTAAATTAATGTCAGGAACATTCATGCAATGTTTTTAAATGTTTCCATTCCTGGCTTATATTCATAAAGGATTTAATATTGTAATATTGCAGGGGCGCTGGGAGTGGGTGATGTTACAAGTAAGTCTTACTACTGCAGAATGTTGTCATTAGGAAAAAAACAAACCTTTTCCTTTTCCCCTTTGTTTCATTTCCTAGAGGCAGATGGATGGCGAGACAAAGATGTTCTTTCCAATTTCTCTCTTCTGAAGGTCTCTGAAGATGTCTGTGAAAGTGCACAGCCCTCAGGGCAGCCAGGTGATGGGTTTGGCAGCTTCTACGTGTCACTCCCCCAGGACAGGGGCGTCTCTGCCTTACGCACAAAAATAGCTTCAGCACCTGACTGGCGCAAGTGAGTGTTAAGAATATAGAATTACGGGGGAAAATGCAGTAGTTATGAAGAGAGACTGTGACTCTGGGACACAGTGCTGCTCCTCGAGGCAAGGGGGAGCTGGCTGTTAGCAGCTGGCTATTGGCAGCTCAGCAACATGATCCTCATTATCATAAAAATATCCATCACCTGCTCCTCCGGGAACAGAAGAAATTCCCCAGATGGGAAAGAGTTGTAAAGGCTGCTGAGACACCATTCAGCTCCCAGGTGACCTGGAGCTGCTAATTTGAGCTAAACAGGGGAGAGAGCAGACCTGGGAAAGTCATGCAGCCCTGGTAGCTGCAACCCTTATCCCATGGTATTAGTGAAGGCACTCTCCAGGCTGCCCTGTTCTAACCCAAGGGAAACTGCAGCCTCAGGAATGGAGGCTCTGAAGCTGGGTAGGAGCCCCTTGCATCCAGCAAAGGCTTTGGGTTGAGAAGTGTCCCACAGATTCCAGCACACACAGCAGTGCATTGACACAACCTCCTGGTGCTGTCTGGGATGTGAGATTTCTGGCACTGCCAACTCTCTTGACATTTAATTTAGCTTTATCCAAATTTATCTTTACGAAAGCATGTGCATAGGTGCTAAATTTACACAGCCAAAATAGCAAATCAGTATCTTTTTGTATTTAATTGCAGTTTATTTTCTCCATGAGCATGATTCAATTAGTTCTGCTCCAGCTTTATTAACTTTATTTCAAAACAGGTGCTGGGTAAATCTCCATGAATGGAGCAGCTTGCTGCAAACTCCACATAAATTATTTGGGAAAAGCTTGTAGTTCTGCTTTTGCGGAGTTATGCATACAACAGCTGTGAAAAAGGTGCAAATAGCAAGTGCTCCTTGTGGGAATGAAGAGAAACCCAGGCAAGAGAGAGGGAGCCCACATGCCTGGGGAGGGGGCAGCTCTCCCTGGGAGCTGGGGCAGCGTGTGAGGGAAACCTGAGCTGCACCAGTGCACCTGACCCTGAGCACCCTCATCTCCCCTGGTATTTCATACCAGTGTGGATCCTGCTCTCCTCTCCCTGGCTTTGATGCATCCCCAGCTGCTCCATCCTTACTGCATGTGTGTTGGCAACATGCCCCAGCCAGATGTTCCCAGCTGCAGCCCAGCTGTGCACATTTCAGCAAGCCTGACAGCAGACCAGGCACTCCCCTCTCCAAGGCCTGAGCACAGGAATTTGCAAGTCAAACAAGATGGACTTTTCAATGTCCCAGCAGAGCAGCAAAAGGCTTCTCTGCATGTTCAATTTTTGTATCCCTTAAGTTCATTAAAATTCCCTTAAAAAAAGAAAAGACTGGCTGTGTGCTTGTTAAAGCTTTAATAATTTCTAAGTACCTGTGTCAATTGAACAGCAATTGGATTCAGCACAGCTTGAAACCTATTTCAGCAGGAGAAAAATCTCTGTCATCTTTAAAATACAAACATTACTGGCCTCTCAAGTGTATGCAGTTCTCACATGAAAGCCCACTGTCTACACATTATAGCCAAGGATATTGCTTAGCCCGAATAACTTCTAAGGCCTTTTATTTTCCTTACCATTCTGTGGTTCAATTGGCTTCTTAAGTGAATTAAAGCAGGTCTGAAGAGCACCCAGTGAGATGTGGTAACGCAGCTGAACAAAGCTAATTCTTCATTGTGAATACAAGCCACAGGCAGCAGGTGCTGTCTGTACCAAAGGAAGGCAGGACACATCTCACCAGCATTGCTGGACTTTTCAATTCAATGTAGAGAGCTGCCAGTAAATGTATTCAGGAAGTGGGGAGGAACTCTTGAACCTCTGTGCATAATAGCAGTATGTTGTGGGGCCATCCAATGCTTAGGATACATGTAAAAGGAAGAGGGGAAGAGTCTCAAAAGGCATTTTTAGCCAGTCTTGGCTCTCCAAAGAACATTCTGTGTTCCAGGATCCATCTACAGCCCAGTCTTAGACACAATCCTCAGCACCTCATCTTCCTCTCCCCTCCAACTGAGCTTTCAGAGGAGCTGAAGAAGCGAAGATGCATCCAGAAAAGTTTCTGAGATACTATAACATGGCAAGGGTGGAGGGCAATTTCAACACACTCTCTTCTGTGCACCTCAGAATCAGCTCTCACCTTCCCTGGTTTGGCACTTGCTTAACTCATCCTGTTCCCAGGCAAGGAGGGCTGGATGCACAGTGCTTTCCCTCCCTAGATCCTTCCTGTTAACCATTAACTTTCTGACCACGAGCTTCCCTCAGGCTCAGAGCTGTGCAGAGAGGAAGGGTATCTGTACTGACAGTCCCTGGCTGTGCCCCTGGCATCAGCCTCTCTTGGAGCTGGTGTAGGGCACTGCATCACACTAATGAAAGCCCTCCACAAGTTTATTTTCATATTACTGCTGTCCCATTCTGTCTCTGTAGCAAGTAAGTGATATAAATGCTATTATTTTCCTCTCCACCTCATACACACACATCCTTCTCCTCAATGAGGCTGTCTAATCTTTCCATGAGTTACTGCCTGATTATTCCCTCCTCCAGGGAGCTTTTTTCATTACTTAGCTTTCACTATGTGTGTAGATATTTTGAGCTTCTCACTACCTGAAGTTTCATCACTGCAATGCTCCCTCACTCAGTAACGAAGATATTGGCTAACAGCAGACCTCAGTCCTGTCTCTTTTGAAGAACAGGATGTTTCCTCCTTATTCTGTACTTTCACATTTTGTTACTACAGGTTTTGCACTGTATTAGGCAGGAGAGTGCAAACTCCTCTTCTCAAAATACAGAAACCATACAACATCCAATTCTGCATTCTCACAATTCAACTAAAAAATGAAAAAGCACATTTGCTTCTCTTTTTTCTTTTGACTCAAGTTTCACTGATTTCAGCCCACTTAAAATCTGAAAACTTTTCAACCAGTTCTGTGTCTAAGAATTTTAAAAAACAAAGGATGGCCTCTTATTTTGCTTTAATTAAGAGATGAGAGCAAGGGATCAAGGCGGAAGATTTATCACCTTAAAAGAACAAGAAAAAGTTGAATAACACACAACAATGCAACTTTTCTGTAATTTTATTGGTATTAGTGAAGGAAAAAATTAAATTTAATCATTCTGATGTGTTACAATTACTTTCTCTGGTGGGTGGACAGCTCCTACAGCTTATTTAAAGGCTAAATAATACTTCCCGATTGCATGATTAACTTCTACACTTTAAGTTCTCTTATGGTATTGCTTTCTTCCTCTGGGAATATAAAATGGTCCATTAAGTCCATGACTTTTTTCAGAATCAACTGTTATTCTATCTACTGGTTTAAGATACATTCAAATAAGAAGATACTTAAATGTACTTGCAATAAGTGCACACATACAACAGCAAACAGAGCTGATGGCATTTTACTAAAACATTGTAAGTTCATAGAATAAATAGAAGTCTTCAAACACATGCTGTAACTGACCGATGTGTTTTTTTTTCTTTCTCAAAAAATATCCTTAGTGTCCATAGAACTACTGCAATGGCTACTTCATTCAGAAAAAAACAAACCACCCACCTATCTCTCGTCACAAAGACTAAAAGACAGTTTCATTTATACAAGAAATTATCAGTGCTAATAATTTAGTAACAGTCTGGTACAAATGGCAATTTACGGCAATTACGTGTAGTGTGACAATGGTAACAAACGGGGAGCTTGATTTTAGATGCCACAAGAAGCGCAAGGAAAAGAAAACGGATGCTAAACCCTCCCTGCTTTGCTCCTCTCCATCCCCTCTTCCAAAAAATATTTATGTCTCAGCTCCGCTCTAGAAACAAGCTCCCTCCAGTCTGCTTCAGTTCCAAGGTATTTCAACTCTTTCTACAAGCACCCTGAAGAAGGTTGGGAGAAACAGAGAAAAAATTGCAATACATAATAATGTAAAATATAATTAAGATTGCCTGGCAACTAGAGGTTGCATGAGGTCTTATGTTTCCTTTCTGAAAAACCAGGGGGTTACATATTTGTATGGCAGGTATTTCCCTCATTTTAAAAACACTGCAAAAATGAAGCATTTCCCATATTTTCACCTCTGCTAGGGTCCGACTTTGGATGAAAAAGGTTTCTCCAAAAAAAGAAAACAGAAAATGGGTGGAGAATATTCTCACCCTGCTTAAAAGGCCACTGTCTCTGACATGCATGAAACACTGAGATCAGCACAAGGGCTGCAAGCTGTTCTTTCCCACCTGTACCATTCCGTTACTAAATGTTTTCTGTGGTTCTCTGCTGAGGTTTCAAGGACTCACCTTTTCCTAATACTGGTTTTGCTACATGTTCTTTTATAACATTCTTATCTGTCAATCTGTTCCGCAACTTGGACTTCTAGGAAGTCACTGCCATGTTTACCTCACAAGTTGTGAAAACTGTTTTCTTTGGGCGCACAGACAAAGCATGTTTCAGTGGCAGCAACACATAATAAAGCATTTTCCCTTCCACAATCCAGTGCAGCATTGAAGAACAAATCAAAACTAAACAAAAAAACAACAAAGAAAGAAGTTGCACGAAGTGTAGGTGTGCCAAAGGAAACAGTGGTGGTAGGAATACATCAATATCCCAGGTAGCCAGTAGGCCTGCTGACCTCAACACAGTATTAGTTCAAGTTTACAGTCTTGGGGAGGAGGCAAATACAGAACATGAAAAAAGAAAATAAGGTTTCATCCATTCAGGCATAATAGCCAGGCACTCCAATAACTCAGCTCAACTCACATACAGAGGCAAAATTAAAACTACCGCATGTTAAACTGAGTGCTTTTTTCAGTATTTAATGAAGCACAAATGCTCCCATGCTTCAAGTGATGTAATAAGAGGTCTCACATAACACATTCAATAGCTTCCCATGCACCTTTGACTCAAGTTAGGCTAGCTACAGAATTCACGTTTTTCTAGTCAAGTTATTTTTTGTTGGTTTTGCTCTTTTGTTTTTTTTCAGTGCATCTTAAAAAAAAAACCTTTTCAAAAGGTTTTAACCTTAATTAGTTTTTTAACCTTAATACAGCAATCATAACATAGAGCCTTTTGCACTTGATTGAACAGTAAAATAATCCAATTAGTTACAATAGATCTGGTACATATTTACACGTTTTATACAAAGTTTACACATTTCTCCTGTTAGGCACAAAGTTGATTTGTCAAACTCAAGAGGCAATGAAGGGGTGGTGGGGAAAGGAAAAGTAGATTGGAGAAAGAATCTGAGTATTTTCATTTAAAAAGACTAGCTGTAAAAATAAAGTCCTTCATCGTAAGCTAGTTTGCTTCGGGAGCTTGGATCCCATGAGGATTCCTGACGTGAGGGATGTTGGGCCTTTCATCTGCATGCTGGAACCCACCATGGTGGGGAAGCTCCGATTCCTTCGGATGCCAGTGTTCAGCTGGATGCCCCCAATGGCACTGGTCACGGCAGGACAGCCCAAGGGGAGACCGTCAGGTGCCAGGCCTCCAGGAACAAGGGCCCTCACTGGTCCCTGTGCCCCACAGAGAAGAGGTCCCTGGTCATCAGTTAAAGGAGGAGCTGACGTTTGCCCGGAACTCACAACTTTGGCAATACCAAATCTTCTGACTTTGTCCACGAGATTAAGGTTGGAAACAGACACGTCAGTTTGGCTCTCACTGTTTCTGATGTTCTTTTTATTCCTCACCTCCTTCAAGATTGAACTAGCAGGCTTTGAAGCCAAGAAGTTGTCATAAGGTGGGCTGGTGCACTTGAACTCAAAAGATGGAGGGGAAGAAGAAGGTGTCTGCATGGGTGAGTTTGGTGGAGTGGAAGGAATGATCGCCATTTTTGGGGAGTACGTGTTCAGCAGGGTGCTCCTGCTGGCTCTGTCCCAGCTCTGTGGATTGTACACTGCTGCTGAGATGCCCCTTTCCTTCAGCAGCCACACCAGCCCCAGGGACGTGCTCATCGTTGTTGTGGATTCCCGGAGGTTGGTGAAGGATTCGGCCAAACTCAGACGCCGGGGAGTGCAGGGAGTAGCCACTGGGGTGCCTTTCAAATTGCTAATGCTGCCACAAGCTGGAGTAGGTGCTGCGTTAAGGCTGAAAGTAAAGGAGCAGTCAAATTATTCTCTCCACTAGAAAATTAAAATTTACTACAGAGGCAAGATTTTTAACCCTGAGCAGGCCCTTTTATCCATTTGGAGAGTGCACAGGACACTGACAGTTCCCAGCTCCCCACAAATGTGATTACAAAGTGCAAAATCACCAGATCTTACCAAACAAATCTCCACTTTGCACACTGCAGAGCCCAGTCTCACAGGATTAATGCCACTGCCAACACCCAGCACAACATTTCTGCTGATAAACTATTTACAGGTTTGCAATCAACAACTTCACTTTTACTTCCTGATCTACTGGCTGTCGCAACTCCCAGTTGCTTCTAAGAGATAAGGAAATGCGGGAGACTGGACCAATGGTATAAGCAAGACATCTACTTTTAGTGTCACTTCTGAGCACACAGAACTGAACACTCTTTCACTAAGGCATGGTGTACTTAGCTATTCCAGAAATGAGGCATGTGGGATATCTATGACACTCCAAATTCATATCTGAGAGAATCCTAAGAGTTCCATGCACCTTCAGAAAAAAAAAATTCCAGCTTTTTCTAACCATGTGCAAATTAGGGTCTTTGTCACAAGTACACACACACACAAATAATAAAATAAAAAAGAATTCCACAGTAATATCACCTAACCATGGGTTCATCTCCTCTAACGACATTTAAAGGGTCTTGAGCAATGCAACACTTAATGCTAACAAAGGTTCACTGGTGACCTCACCACTGTTCAAAAAGAAGGAAATCTATTCCCTCACCTTGCCAGGTTAGCAAGTAGAAGGCACTCAGCAAAGAGTCAGACAGAAAGTAAAGCCAGTGCAAGACAGCGGGAAAACTAAGCAGCTGGGAGGGGAAGGAACAGGGGAGAGAGTAGGATCTTCCTTTTTCAGCAGAGCCATGCTGTTGCATTGTCTCAGCCATAATGCGCAACTTTTACTTAAGTGGCATTCTCTGCACAGGAAAAACATCTCTAAGAGCCATTTTGAGACAATCTGGTTGGATTTCCAAGAGAAGACTGGCTAATGACTAAATTACTTCATTTTTTGCCCATATAGACAAAAAGGGCTGAGATGGTGTCTTGACTGGAATTTTCAGTCTCATTTCACCTTACAGTAATGAACTCTGTATAGCCAACACTACTGTGCATAACAGGTTAGACACCTGGAATGCTTTCAGCTGCAGCTTCTGATAAGCTTAGAACATCATCTAGATCCTTGGTTTACAGTGAGCAGGGGATGTGAATTCACACAACACTGGAAACTCTAGTCCCATGGTCTAAAAATCAGTGTATCTTTAAGGCACTTCTTAATAAGGAAAACATTAGCCTGATGCTATGAAATCCCAAGTCATGTCTTCTTTCCAAGACAAAATAGGATGGGACCAACATGATCTCTAACACTGATTTGGAACTGTAGCAACCTCTACCATAAGCAAGTGAAATTAAGGAAGCTGAATTGCCATTGCAATTCAACAAGAGGAATCCCATATATTCCTCCTGGTATACTGTAGTGAAACACTTATTTGAAAAAACTGGCAGATGTAATTAGAAACACAGCCTTACTTAGTGGCTCTGGACTCAGTCTCCTTGCACCCCCGTGTGTGCTGTGGCTGTCAGTGCATGTGGCAGATGTGCTAAGGCACATCCTGATGTCTCCCAGCAGAGCTAAGGAGGCCATACACACCCACTGCAGCAGCACATACACTCTGAAGGCAAGGCCGAGTGGAAAGAAATTAGTTCACAATTCTTCTCTTAGGCACTGATTAAAGCTGGACCCTCATAGTTCTGATTCCAGTGGAACTAAAGAGCAGTGACACTCACTGTGGTGCATCTCCCATACAGCTAAATACAGAATACAGAACTCTTGAAAAGCATGAGGGAGAAAAAAGGAAGAGAAGTTACTGCATGAACTGACTTTCTACAAGGTATAACCATATACATTACAGAAATCCAGACATATGGCGTTAATTATGAGGCTTCCATTATATCACTAGATGAAAACTATAGCACTCCATTGGTTTATTAATTCCAACAGCTTCACTCTTTCCAGATACAGATTGCAGTTGCACAGACATGTAGATTAGTATTTCTACTAATTTTTCAGCACAGTCATACACTACACTGCACTTAGAGTGCAATTAAAAAAAACAAGAAAGCAGTTGCAGATGTTGCCTTTTTTTCCATTTGATCATTTTGGCACTGCTTTAACTGGGAAATATTTTTCCCAAACTGACTAACACCACAGGGCACTCTGGACACAACCACAGACACAGACTCAAAGTGGCCTCAGCAACTCAGCCCAGTGACGGTCTCAGAGTTAGATTGAGAAAAGAAACAAATAAAGGAGCATTTCGTTTAGCTGGATGAAATTTAGTTAGGTTAGAGCAACACCTGGGGTAGCACAGGTTAAAATGCAACCAGGTAGGTAAATGCCAAACCTCTTGGGGTTAGCTGGTGCCACACACACTAGCATTCCTTGTACATGACCCTGCCAACACAGATGCTGCTGGCAGTGCTGCTCACCCCCAACCACGCTGGGTCACAGTGTCTGCCCTATAACTCCTCTCATCACAATGAGACATAACGCAGTTTCTCGTCCTCCTCACATGACCTGTGAAGAATCATTTATAGTTGGTAAGGAGGAGCTCCTAAAACATCTGCTGAAAACATGATTTTGTTTATTTTGCTCTTTGTTCTCCTGAACAAATGATGAGCTTCCATTTAACTAAGACAGCTGAAAGTGCACTGAATTTAGCTGTCTTTTCTGACTGATTTGTTAGATTTAGTACCCAAAGAGTTTATTATCATCACAACTGACAGCAATTCAACAGTAACAAGAAAATTAAAACAGAACTGCAGCCATATAAAGTGATCTCTTCAGTAATTGTGCTGAGGGGAAAGACAGAAAAGAGTAAAAAAAAACCAGCCAGGTCACTAATAACTTAGTAATTAGCCCCTTAGAAAGGGAAGCAAAAAAGTTACATTTAAGCATCATATATTTCTTTTCCACTTGACAGGTTTTCATATTCAATACCCTTACTTTTCATGCCCTTCATAGGAAGTCAGTGCCTGTCTCATGTCTAAACAAGTGTAGACACACCACCTCTGCATGGGGACCTACACAGTGGTACACTTGCACAGAGGAGCTGGAAGGGGCAGAGAAATAATGAGACATTGTCCTTATAAACAGAAAAGAACATTCTTTAAATCCTGATTTGCTAAGGGAGAAAAGCTCCCTCTTTAGGTATGAAATTCACACACCCCCCTCTGGTTCTCAGATCTTCACCTTCCATAAGGCCACAGAACTGCCTTCTGTTGGCATGCAGTGTCTATACTGCCAACTGCTATTGCATCATCAGCTCATTACTTTCAGTCTGGCAACTATGAATTAATTTCCAAAAACTATACCAAGAAAAAAAGTACACGTCTCCCTGTTTCCAGTTAAGGCATATGTCCTCCTCCATTCCTCATGTAGTTCCTGGATTTCTTTACTTGCACATCCCTTTTTCTTCTAAAAAGAAAGATTTAGACTTCCTCCCTGGAAAAACCTCTCATCTTTTTAGTAAGAGATTACATCCTGTGCATTCACATATGAGGACCACAACTAGTCTAAGATTAAGAGTAGCCAGGTTTAGATATCAGAAGCCAATATAGTTATGTCTGATCCTGCAATATCTCAACTGAATGTAAGAAACTTTGATTGGCTTTTTAAAACATGACACATGCCTCCCAAATTCATGCTGTGGTAACTCAAAATGGGAGGAATAATTGGTGGGTATGCTGTAATTTACCAATGCAGTCAATGCCTATGCTTATGCTATTATTTTGCATTTGCTTAGAGGGGAAATTCTGATAGAGCTGAAGGCTTTGCCATCATGAGAATCCCTTACCTTGGCGTGACTCGTGTGAGCTCATCGGAGGGGTGTAGAATGCGGCAGGTGGTGAAGGTGAAGGTGGAGTTGGTTTGTGACATGCACTTCCCAGGATGAGGTACTAAATTAAAAAAAAGCAAATTCTTTGCATTTTACACAGAAAAGGGAAAACCAAACTTCTGTGTGCTGATAAGACAGATGCAAAAAGTGATGAGGCACCTTGATGGGATCAATGCAAGAAAAGTGAAATGCCCAAGTACTACAGTGTTAAACAGACATTTGTTCTCCAAAAGAAACACCTCTAGGATTCCAAGGCCAGTGCTAAAAAGGTCTGCTGAAACTTGCCCATGATCACAAACACTGCAGATTAAGTCTTGTTCAAACCAAATTTAGGCCAGGCAGTGCTTGAAATGCTAGCCCTTCTAAACTAATGCAACTTGCATCAGTGGGAAATTACAAGCAAAATTTTCTAGTACCAGCTCAGGAGCACCAGGATTTTCTAAATGCTTGTGCCTTTCAGCTTTTAGATTGATCCACAAAAAGGTATCCCCATTACTTCTCTGTAATGGATCCATCTGCTAATGCTACAGGAATACAGATTGTTGGGGTGGGGAGGGACAGACAATTACTGTTTCTCTGACTTTTCATATCCAGAATATGGAAAGTGGTAGTTTTTTGGATCCACTACTGGACATCCGTGACATTTCTCTTGTGCATGTGATTAGGTTCTTTAAAATGTATGTCCTCAGCTGCATAGTATAGCAGTTTTTGAATATTTGTAGACAGCGTAGTAAGCAAATTTCCTAACAAATGTGGCTGTAAAACTGCCACTCTGGTGATAGATCAGTGATCTGGGAAAGAAGCAATATAGCTCAGTTTTAAAAATGAAGGACTTAGGCTAACTTCTTTCTTCTTAGTAGAAATACTTCTGCGGCTGTATTAACCTGCTATATAATGCAGCTGTGGTCACTGCAAAATAACTTCAGAATTTAAGAGCCATGCATCTGAAAAGCTGGTTGAAGAACACTCAGAGTTAAATATTACATCAAAGATATCATGATTGCATAGGTTCTCTTACTTAGTAACCAAACTTAGCAGTGGTCAAAAGACATGCACAATAAAAACCATGTGCAGTTCCCTCCCACCACCTACCCAACCCTCTGAGCCATTCCCTGATTAAGCCACATTTTAATACCACAGTACACAACTATTCAACACATTGCAAAAGACAGACGCACCGACCAGCTAGACCAGACACCATTCTGAACTCCCAGAGCAGCTCAGCAGAAGCAAGGCAAGTCTTAATTGTGGCTGTGTTCCCTTTTTCACATATAAAGTATCACAGCTCCAAAACAGTGTGTCTGGTTAGGTAGCCCTTTAAGAACACATGTAAGCAGTGTGTGAGGGGCAGAACATGGCCAGTGTGAACGGTGGAAGCAGAAGTGGCTGAGCATACAGTGTGAGGTAGCTTCTAGTCAGTGCTGGAATGTACAGCTGTACATTAGAGAAGGATATTTCTAAGGGCCCACTGGAGTGTCTTGTTAACACACTCAAATGTTAGCACGGCATAACATAACAACAAGCTCTACTTCACCTCCAGAGATGGTAATTAGGATGCTTCAGGAATCCAGTTGCTTTAGAGATTAGTGTGAGCACTACAAAAGCTATTACAAGGGAGCACAGCCTAGCAATCATGATTCTCTCCATATTGTAGAGAGTTATAAGAAAATCTGGAGAAAGAACTTAAATAACTGGACATGAAAAAATTGGTTATTTAGAGAAACACAGGACTTTAACATAAATCAATTAGAAACAAAGCAATTATCCCTGGATGATGAATAGAGAACAGAATAAAGCAATGCTGGTTTAAGATTGCAAGCTCAACCCAAAGCACACAGCTGTAATACAATCAGTGCATTTTCCCCATTTGTCATATCCACTGGGCATCCCCTCAGATTGGAGACAGGCACATTGAAGAAACACAGCTGCATTAGCAAAAGCAAGACTCATTGCTATTAATGAGTCAAAGATAGGAGAAGGCTGCTAAAAGTAGAGAAATCATTAACTAATCAGAGGAGACAAACTAAAATGATAAAAAAGATCTATCCATTTCCAAGGATGTATTTCACCCTCAAATACCACTAAAAGTCCTGTACCAGCTTCATCCTTCATCAGTCAACAATGGGTTGTATCATATTGCTGTAGCATTTTCCATCCTTTGGACACAGTAAAGAGTGAGAACCTGTTGCTGTAAATGAACAAAGTTTATGAAATAGAAACAAAATGATTAATTTCTAACTTAGTAATTTTACATATAAATGGCCATCTCCTGAGTTGGTATAAGTTCATGAGGAAGTAATACATTTTTCTAATAAGGAAGACTATCTTCACATTTACATATATCAAAGTATTCGCTTGAATATAAACATCTGCTCCATTTAACTGTCTGAAACCAAATGTTTTACTTATACCCTCTTTTCCAAAGTAGTCGTAGTTTAACAACAAGGCTTCATATCTGTACGAAAAAGAAACTGTACATAATTCAGTGCTCAACAAAATTTGCAGAAATATCATGTAATTTCATCCCTGTGCAAACTGTTAGTGCATTTTCCCCCTAAATTAAAATTAAATCTAAACCTAAGACTTCCGCTGCATCATGTTTTAGCACTCAGGAATTAATGATTCTTCACCTTATTAAGTTTTCTCAAACAATTCACAGGCATTATGGGAAAATGCAAACCATCACAGCTGAAAGGGACTCTTCTGTAAGCACAGACACTATTGTAAAAACACCTTTAAAAAAAAAAAAGTCAGGTCCCAGTCAAACTGAGTGCAGAGAGCTCCATCTTCTGGTAAAACAGGACTTTCCTCACAAAACACAAAGCTGATTTTACGTATCTTAGAGCCGTCTCAGATCCTGCTTCAGGACTCTGAGCCTGTGGGCCATTCTGCTAGGTGTAAATAGCAAGAGAGATGTGCTTAGGACATGACCTTCTGCCCAGGGAACTCTCAAAAGCCCATTTTATCTGCATTTTCAACCAGCTTATACAGAGGAAAGTACAAAGTTAGAGCAAGCGAACAAGTGGCCTGCCCCACCCACAAGAGATGTCAAGACAAATTAAGTTGGAGGAAGATTTGTAAGAGGTAGCTGTACTAAAACATCATTAACTTTCGTACCATTTTATCAAAATTCAAATTTGTTGTTATGCTGAAATAACAGTGAGGAGGCAGAGAGCTCAAGGTGACCAGTAAATCTTTTTGCACTTTGTACAAACACCTGTTCTGGTACATACAGATTTATTAGGAAATTAACTTAATTTAAAAAGTTGGGAAATCTTTAGAGTATGATTTGATCCAGACTGGCACAAAGTTAACACTTTAGTCCAACAGTGAAGCAAGCCACTCTGGTCCATCATTTTTTGGGTATGTTTCAAGAAAGGAGGGAACCTAGTGCCCTGCTATTTGAGCAGGCAGTGCACTGGAATTAGGGCATCTCTTCAGCACAAGCTGTGGAAACAGGGATGGAATGACAATCAGACTGAGGCATTCTTAGAGCAACAGATGGTGTTTTAAAGCATTAGAAGTTTATTGCTGATTAGAAAAGTTCTGCCTGCTTAAAAAGAGGTAACGAAGGACCATTAGGAAACTTCTTCTTCCCTATTGTGTGATCATCTAGAATACAGGCTATGGACTTTACTTGTGCCAGTTTGTGCCCCTAATTCCGTTCTGGGGTGAGGTGAGATTACTGGAAACTAGGTCATAAAACCCCACTCTAGGATCCACAGGACAAGACAGTGGCTTCATGTAGTGTGTAGATTTAGCAGAGTTCATCCCCTACAGGTAGCTAAGATATCCAGTGTTACCTGTACTGAAAATGCCTGACATTCCCCTGAGGGGGAATATAGAGTAGGCTGGATCTGATGCCTGGGTGAACTACTACAACAAAAAGGAGATAAGTGATAGAAACAACAGCTGTAAAATGTGAACATGGGGCTCTCCTAACAGTGTAACCATGAATACTCAAAACCTCCAAGAATTCAAACATCTGCACCAGGAGTGTGGCTTTTGTTATGTTTCTTAAACAACAAAATTATTTTCTGAATATATGATTTTCCAAAATTTTCATTTATTTTGCCTTTGTAAACAGAAAGAGAGGAAAAATTGAACAAAGGCAGGTATTCTTTGGACAGAGTGTTCTTCTGGCTGAGATAACTTTCTCATACGTATATAAACCACCGAGCATAGATGCAGAAAGACTTCAAAGTATTTAATGTGGCTTCAACATAAGTTTATGCAGGCTAGGATCCCCCTATTAAAATTCAAGCATTTTAACACCACAGAAATCAACTGCTGACAGACTTTTCTTAAAGAAATAATTACTGTGAAATGCCATTTGAAAATAGAATATATTTAAATATGCATCAATACCTTAGTTCTACGAAGAGTTACAAAATTTATTGCTTTTCTGTACAATGATAACTTTTTAGAAGCGTGTATAGTAACCCTGCTAAAAACAACTCAAACATAATACATTCATTACTTGCTCTTGTGATTTTAGGCCTCTATTTGGAAAGCCCTCCATGTCATGGTTAAGGTCTAAGCATGAAGTATGAGAGTGCTGATCCCATAATACTGTGTACATGTCTGTTCAAAGCAATCAATCAGTGGAACTAACAAATACAAGTACTAAAAGACCAATGCACCCAATACTAGCAGGCAATTAAGCATACACTGACTGTATCAAGTGTAGTCCTTCCAACTTCAAAATTAGAACATTCATAACATTATTAAGTGCTTTGAGTGGTTGGTGTTTCGTTAGTTTCTTTAAGGGAAACAAGAAAGCCAGTGAATTAAAAAACCACAACAAATCAAACAAAAAACCAACCTAAACAACCCCTCCCTCCAAAACAGTTTCTGTACAGTTTTATAATATACTAGTTTCTTTCACAGAACAAAAAAATATATTGACGTTACTAAAAATTTGTGCTGCAAAAATTACTTGTCCCAGATGATTTTAAGAACACTGTGTCCTGTAACTTCTCTACAATTCCCACTTACACTGGGAGTCTACACAAGTGATACACAAATCTCAACCTACTCCTGTGTATTAGGCTAAAACTGCAACTTTGGAATTTAGAGTCCTCCATAAAGTTAACTCTACCCCCACACAGTACGTGGCTCCAACAGACTAACTGCAGACCATAAGGCACATATGTGCTAACTTCTCCTGAAATGTTCAGTGCCATAATTGGGATAGAATATGCATTTATAGTGAAGAAGCTATTTTATAGATTAATGGATACTACAAGTTTCAACATAGGGACAAGAAAACACAAGGAACGTAACTTTTCCTTTTTTAAACAGAATGATTTCTGACTCTAGCTATCCCAAGAACAGGGTAACTATTACAGTTGCTCTAAATACACTTATTTTGGCTACAAGATATTTTTGGCACCAGCAGTGTTTGATCTCCTGAACCTGGACGTTGAAATAAGTTCTTGGGCTTATTTCATTTTGAGCAGCACTCTGCACACACAAAATGGCAATACGAATAGTGATTGTAAGCACTGTGACAGAGAACAACATATCCAATGCAAAAAAGGCAAGATACAAACCTCAGAGCATACAATCAACTGAAGCAGAAACCTGCCCAGCAGACTAAGATAACCTACACCTGCTGGGAAGGTCCTTGTACACACTGTATCACTAAAGACTTCTTTTGGTCTGAGGCTAGAGGACCTGCAGCTCTAGACTGGCATACTTTATGGCCTGCCAACAGCAACTGTAAGAAGATACCTTCTGGCTTTTATAGACCTCTCGAATGAGATTTTTCCACAATTGAGAGACCCTGGATTATACACAAAGGCACTATCACTGGAGACTGTGTGCAAGATTTTTCTTTCCTTCCCTTTTTATTTTACTTCCACATTCTCTAGCAAGAGTTTATTCTGTATGTTGCCAACTGGAACCAATTCCCAGCTGGAATCATGCAAGCAACGATGTTGTAACCTTAATACTCATGATGAGTTGCCACATGTCAGACACACCCCTACCTGCCTTGCATTTCCTAAAGAGAAATCTAGAACAAAAAATGCTGAGGAGAAGCAATGAGAAGCAATGGCTGCACAATCTCCCAAAATATATTCTTTGGTGGGCAGATTGCAGATCCTAGGAAGTACTGCTCCATTAGTAAGTGCCTACTCGGACAAAATCGGACTAAATCTAACAAATCTCCTTATACAATGCCTGACAAATTGCTTCAACAAAAAGCAGCAACACAATCAATAATGATATGGTAGCTCATGGATACTCCTAAATCCTACATAACAGGACAATTTGAAAGAAGGCAAAAGAATGGGAAATAGAAGTTTTTGGTGCACTTGCTCATTCCACAAAAAGTTACTAATTTTGACCCAATTATTTCTGTAATGTATTAAAATGACTCACCAAACAATACAAGGTAAAATAAGATTGCTAGAGCAATTTCATTGATTTTATCTACTTTGTCAATTTATAAGGTAGGGAATTTGCTTAAAAACTCTGAGATAGACTTTTCCCAGGAAAAGCCAGCAGTAACCAGTAAATAATCTGTTCATAAACAGTGACCTTTATTCAAATCATAATGGAGACAGAAAATGGAAGGAAATACTAGACTTTCTTACCAGTTTGTAGTCACAGTGGCCTACATTTACTGCTGTACTTCAAAGAAAGAACTCTTTCAAATTATTACCCAGAAATGTTAGACTAACTTGTTGTTTAAAAAAAAAAAAAAACAAGGAACTAAACTATATCCTTATCTATGTTTAGCCCATGACAACAAGTCTTTTTCTTTTTTGACATGTTCCTGTATTGAACACTCTTACAATTAGAAAACTTTTAAAAATGTAACCCGAGAAACATTTTTTTGCACATTTACTGTACCTTGAGTACATGAAGAACTGCTTGTTCCTTTCCTCTCTATGGCAACATATTTTACAATTAATCATATCTTTTGTTGAATCTTTTATTCCCTAGATCCTAACAATGCCAGTTATTTCAATCTTTGATTATTTCAGTCCATGTTTCTCATATCTCCAGCTTTTCTTGCTGTTGTTACTCAGACTCTTCAAAATTATAAAAACCTGGATAATATCCAAAACAGTACACAACTACCTGAAGAAGCATTATTTATTTTCATATTAATATAAAAAAATAATAGAAACTTTCCTTCTGGGATCTCATAGAACAAGGACAGCTTTTGCCAATGCAAAGGGAAGTTGAAGGGTTTGGATGCTGAAGAACTGGAACAGGCTGCCCAGGGAAGTGGTTGGATCACTACCCCGGGAGGTATATAGAAGATTTGTAGATATGGCACTTAGGGACACGGTTTAGTGGTGGACTTGGCAGTGCTGGGTTAATGCCTGGACTCAATGATCTTAGAGGTCTTTTCCAGCCTTAATGATTCTATGATTTGAAGTTAAACCTTAATACAATTGACTGCAGAAAGTAGCTTATACTCAGTAGTTGAAAGCACTGAACTGCCATTGCAGTGAGAGCTGAAGATACTCTTCATGTCATGATAATAACAGAAATATTGTTGTTTAGCCCTGAGACAATCTAATCTTCCAAAGAGTAGCCAAATATTAAATTATGATTTATCCCAGAAAAAAGAGAGAGAAGGAAGTGTCTTCATTTAAAGTAGTTATACAAAACCAAGAAGTCTGGAAAAGAAAAGGAGCTCTGGCAATTTTCTGATTCTGGACTAAATATAATTCTTTACAAGAGGAAAATCTTAATGAAGACTGTATAGCTTATTAAAATAAAAACCCCCCAAATCCCAAAAGAGAAACCACACAAACTCAAAACACATCTATAGTCTTGAGAATCTGTAATCTTGTGCAATAATAGACTGCTAGTGTCAGTTCAGAGTCTCTAATAACTCATGCAGTACTGTGTCACTTAAAAATGTTTACGTCTTAATACAGTATAAATAGGAAGGACAGGGTCTAATAGCATGGTGGAGAAAGAATAAGGGAAATGTTATTAGTCACTGCACAAAAAACATCCCCTTAATTCTTTATCTCAGAAGGACTTTAAAAACAGGTAACTGTATCTGAGGTAAGTGAATTAAACTTTCAGAATTTCTTTGGTCGTTTTTCAAGGCACTCAATTTGTTTCAGCAAAGACAAGGTAGAGGCACCTTTAGTGCACCAATCATTTAGTCTTCATTTTTTCCCACAGTACAAAAATCTAAAACATGCCATCACTTCTTAAGAACTGTCAGAAGAGTATCTGCACTACAGTGATACAAAATATACGTAATCTGTACAGTACACACACTTAACAGTGTGCACTAAATACACACACAAGTTGAATACATGCCACACAAAGGTTTGTCAATGAACCACTTCCTTTTAGCAGCCTTCTCTTATCACAATAGAGTAAAATATTGACCACAGATGCTGTTACTGAAAAACAAATTAAAAAGATTATCAAAGAAACAATTTTTGAGCCAATGTTAGAATGGTTATGTTCTAACCCCTGCACGCACTATCGTGCAGATGCCACACACAAAGCAACATTATGGATGCTGTTCTGAAGAGACGTGAGAATGGCCCAGTAATCAAAATCCTGTAAAGATGTCAGTTTTACTGGACTTAATGAGTTTCCCTCACCAGACCCCTCATCATCGTCAGTCGCGGACTCCTGCATCTCCTCTGTGAAAGCCTGAGATTGGCGGGGGTTATTCTTGTTCTCTGAAACAGTCACTTGTGCTTGTGACCTCTCACCTGAGGTCTCTGTGTGCTGAACTGGCGTCGAGGTAGTTAGGCCCTTGTAAGAAATGTCACCTGTCTCATCTTCCTCATAGTCATTAAGGCAGTACACTTCATCCAGATCCAGGTCTAGGGTCCTGAAGCCCTTTGTGACAACCCCGGGCCTCGGGTCCAGGATCCCACCCAAGTGAGGCTGAGCCAGCTGCTGCCAGTGGTGCAAAGTGGCAGAACCTTAAAAGGGAACAGAAAGACAACCAAAATCAATTAGCAAGCAATCCAGAACCTAAAGACAAAGTCCCACTTCATTTATGCAGAAGGCCAAAGGTTTGGGAGCTCCAAATCTTTAATGTTTCTGGGTTTAATGTTGCTGGGGAGACATGCTACAGCACAAAACTGCTTCACCTACGCTTCAGCATTTCCACACCAGTGTGAAATGAACTGATCACGTCAGCACTTATGCAAAGCCTGGTGGTGAGAAGCAGCACACTTGTGCACATGCACATCCCCTTCCCATAAATATCCTCATCAGCTTCAATTCTCAGGATTAAGCAGGAGTAGAAAGAATTTACATTGTAACAGTTGATCTGAGCACCATCACAGAAAGCTCTAAGCAGAACATATATCACATATTCCCACATTAAGCTAAATTAAGACAAGTGCTGAAAACATGCCAGAATTTTCTACCAGTGGCTAACGGGAGGACAGTAGTCACACAGATTGCACAGCAATTTTAGCTTTGTACCATATGTTAGAAAACCCCATCAACTTCAGGCATGTATAAGCAGATACACAACTCTGAACTACACATCAAGTCTAAATACCTGTGTGGGCCCTACACTACAGGAATTCAACTACTACATAACTAAATGCTACTGTACCTGTAGCTTCATCCTTGGCAGAGAAATGTTTTGAAAAAAAGAGGTGCATTTTATGGAGAAAAGCGTTCAATATTCAAGGTTTAATAGGAGACAGTCAGAAGCAGCACTGGATCAGGAAAAATTGATATATACACCAAGATGGGCTCAGTGAAATGAGGGGAGGATTTATTTGATTCCTCAAGTAGTAACTAAACACTGCTTGCAAGGGCCTGCATTTTCCTGTGTGCCCACCACTACCGTATTGAAAATCGTGACTAAAAATCACACATGCCCTATGACACAAACAAATCATCTTTCTTTTCACCTCTGCCAGATCAAATCAGAGCAGTTTTTGCAGTCTTATTCCCGTTCCCACTCTGCAAAGCAGAATACCCACTCATTCAACAAGCTGGCACACAAATGTCTCACCCATATTCAAAAACCAAGAATGTTCAATTCGTTGCATGGTGTATGTAAAAGCCTAAACAACTGTAATAGAGAGAAGGGGTGGCTCTCATAAACATTTTCAATCTGAGAAAAATCCTATGGAATGAGAAAAATTGTCATTTCACATATTGCACTTGAGGAAGCTTACTGTAAACAGGAAGTGAACAGGGAAAAACTCTTTCTCTAGAATGACTGGGAACAATGGATGGCATTTTAATTAAGCCTATCACATTTTTTAAGATCTGTAATTTTTTAGCTCAGAGTAAATGGATCTGCTAGGTTACTTTGGCTAATAACCCTATCTATTTTTTTTGCTTTTATTTAAAGTAAGTCTAGAGGGATTAGAGAAAATTTGTACCCTCGAGGCTCAAGAAGCAGAAACCATTACTACCCCAAAATGAGACAAGAGACATCCTTTTAACTTGTATTTACTTCTGAATTGACACAAAGGCCAAGTTTTTTGCTTTTATAGAAAAGAAATATCCCAGAATGTGAAAAAGTGACAGATGTTGTCAAGCCCTAACCTAGGAGCAAAGGTTTTCTGTCAGTCCACTCCAAGAATTAAAGAACAAAGGAAATCAAAATTTCCTTCTGCACTGCATGCAAGTATAAAAAGTTAATTAACTTCTACATGCTAGCTTCTGAAGACATAATCTTTCTCATCTTAAAGCACACCAAAACTTATACTTAAAATAAGCTTGGCAGAATACAAGCACTTAAATTTTCATATATTATCTCATATTTTTCCGTAGGAAATCTATTTACCAATATATCTGCATTTTGAGCTTTAGCATTTCTATTAAAACTACAGAAATGAAAATGGCCTAAGCTCCATCACAAACAGGAGTATATCTGAGCCTAACCTTGATCTCATGCATGTAAGGGAGTTTAATTTCCTATACAGAGAAGGAACACAAATGTACAAGGGAATCCAATAATTGTAAATCCCCAATAAAAAGAAAATAGAGAAAGCTGCAGAAGTCAAAAGAAGAGGGAAATACAACACTACTTTAGTCTACATTCAGTCCCAGGCTCCTAGCAGATGGTTTTGTAAATGATCAGAAATAGTTGGCACAAGGGAATTAATGTGTGATGTGGGACATGCCACTGAAGGAAGAAGGAATATAAGAACAAAAAAAGTACATGCACAGAGTAAATTTTTTTCCTATATTCCTGATATCTCTGCATGATACGATTTGAGGATCAGTGAAAGCTTAGAAATGCACAGAGTGTTGCTCCCACAATTGCAGGGAAGCGGGTGAAGACATAATCAGCCCAAGCTTTTAGTTTTCCTACAGACAGTGCTATTTCATTCTTATGACACAACAAGTCACAGCTGCATAGTTTAAAAAAAAAAAAAACAACAAAGCAAAACAAAAAAATCCCACTGGATTATAACTAAAACAAGTCACATCAAGCATTCCTTCTGTTTGAAGGAAAGCATGTGTTGTTTTTTTGAAGGGGCAAAAGACGATGAATTTCTTAGTGCTTCTGTAACTTTTTTTTCTGAGGATTTAAAAGATTGTGTTAAAGGAGCAGAAGTCATTAACCTGTAATAAATTTATTACAGAACTAATTTTTATTTCTTCTGTTTATGACATGAGCACCCAAAACAGTAATAAAACCAAAGACACAACTACTTATAGCAGTCTGCAAGTACAGCAGACTGTTTTTCCTCAGTAGTCTGAAGGCATCCATGAAGTTGAAAAAAAAAACAAGGCTCAAGAAAAATACTCAGAAAAAAAAACTAAGCTGAAATGAAAAAAACAAACCATAAAGATATTTAGTTAATAAAAGTTAATAAATCCAAAACTTATGAAACAGGCAGACACAATCATTCTACAAGTAAGATCTAAAACCAAACATGGCAAGTACTTTAAAAGGTGGAATAATTTCAAGTGAGAAATGACCCAGTGAAAACACTGAACAAAATCAGGGGGAAAAAAAAAAACCCAGACAGATAGAAAGATGATAAAGATTTTAAGAGTTTATTGGAAGACAAAAGCAGATATAATGGGATGGTGACAGTGGTAGCAACCAGAAACTGAAACAAAGTGGAATCATCCTTTCCCTCATGTGGCACAGGAACTTCTACGACCATTTAAAAGAAGCCATGAAAGCAAACTATTAAAATCTGCTTGACAGTATGGGTTTGTGCACTATGGCTATAGTTTCATTTGAATAGATAGATACAGTACATCACTTTCTTCAGGACATAAGAACGCTTATTTTTGCTTCTGAGTACGTGTCATGATATATGCTCCTTATAGATGAAAGATGAAAAAAAGGAACTTCTGCAATTAAAACACACACAATGCAATGTAATACAAGAATTCTGTTAAAGGAAAAGAGAGAGATAGAGAGAGAGATAAGCCAAAGCTAAATGATGTTACCTAGTGTATCTGTGAAGTACTACAGGAAAACTTTATTTGGTTTAAAACCTGGAAGAATTGACTCAACTAATTTCCAACTACAACCTGAAAGAACTAAAAAAAAAGCCAGGCAGACTATACTACATGTGCTTTGACAGCTTTTTTAAACTTTTCTGTTGAAATAAACTTTGAAGTACAGCTCTAGCCCTGACTATCATCTATCGCTATCTTGCCTTTTTCTGAGACAGTGTATGGAGGAAATTTGACTTTAAATAAACACACCTATTACACACACGAAATACAAAGCCATAGTGATTCGTGTGACCACTCAAAAAACCCATTAAGTCCAGAGATAATTTTGAATCACCATAACAGTCTTATTAGAACAACTGGACTAACTGAAGTAGGTAAAGGCCTTTCCAGATAGTAATTTACAGAACTCTTGTTTAGATTTCATAGACTTATCTACTTTCCTTTTCCAATTATGAAATGGTAACATTTAGGTCAGATGTAAAGCTGCACTGCTGATGTGCACACGTGGCCTGCAATATTTATTTTACTGCCTTGGCTGGGATTGTTTCCTAGCGCTTTTAAGGCTTGTGGAAAAATATAATAGTTAGAAGATCTCAAACCAACAGCGTGGAGTACTGTCTCTAAAGTAAAAAGAATATGTATTGCAAAGATTTCCTGCTTTCTGGAGATGGATTAGAGACCACAAAGAGTCACTAATAACAACAGATAAAGGCCGAGGCCCTTTGTTATCACCTTCTAGTGGTTTCACAATCTGAAGCTTTTCTGGCAGGTAGGAGCGACTGCTGATAGACATTCCTGAATATCCTGTGAATTCTGAAAATCTGGAGTGAGTTCCCAGTGACATGATGCTCTCTGTAGGGGTAACAGAACCACTGTGGAGTTCTCCCTTTTCTGCCAGTTCCCGCAACTTCCTTTCCTGCTCTTCCTCAAAGAACTTGCGCTCCGAGAGGTAATTCTCCCGCCTGAGGGACAGCCTACGAAGGGCAG
>VZTT01054108.1:0-55016 GCA_013400855.1 Buphagus erythrorhynchus
TTTTTTCACTTTTAGGTCTCAGATTGAGTATTCTTGGTTTATATCATTAGTTATAAACTAGTATTGTGATGTCCAGAGTGTCCTTTTGTGTTTACATTGTGAAAGAGTTTGATAAATGTAGGAATTGCGGTTCAACATTATTTTATTCTGGAATGCTCTACTGACTTTCCCCATGGTGTAAATGTGTACTAGCCTATAGGTGCTTTATTGGTACATTGTTGGAGGCATTGGAATCCCCTGGCACAAACTTCTGTCTTCTCACAAATTGTTGCCAATCTTGTCAAGCCTTTACACTGCAATCTGCAGTTTCGCTTACCTGGCATGTGAACAGAAACAGACATTGAAAAATGGCACGGATGAGCACAAAAGAAAGACCCAGGCAGGGCTCACTTAATCTTCATTCTCCTCCAAATCCAGGGGTTTAGGAATAAGGCACACCCTGGAGTTGACACTCAGCACAGAAACTGGAGAGAAACACGAAACTTTGATATTGGCCAAGGAAGTGGTGGAGTCACCATCCATGGAAGTGCTCAGCAAACAAGCAAATGTGACATTTGCTGATGTGGTTTAGTGGAAGTCTTTTCCAATCTGAGTGATTCTGTGATTCTATGACTGCAGGAGTTTGGCACTGCTTTCTTTAGCCAGGTCATTATATAATGTGCAAAGAAAGACACCCTAAATTATTGTTACGGTTTTCTTCCCTTGCGTGAGCTGGTGTGAGCAACTGGACGGCAGAAACCTGAGCTGTAAAGCAATACGGGTTAAAAGTTTAGCTTTCCACCTTTATGATGGCAGGTTTCACTCTCTCTCTGAGACTGCCTCATTTGTATTTACTTTTTAGGGTCATTATCTGTCCCACGAGAGTCTTTGTGAAGGTCCAAATTTCAAATAAACAGTACACTATAAGACAGGTATGTGTGGATAATTTTTGTTGTATTTGGCTAAAATATGGGTACTAAGCTCAATAGGTAAACATAAAAGTATGCCATTGAAAACAATGCATTCCCATTAGTGTTTGAATATGTGCCTAAACTCTGTGTACACTTTTACATGGTTATGTCATTTCCTGTGTAAAATGGGCTTGTTTATACAGCAGCTATATGAAAGATGCAGGAACCCGCTATGTGGGCTATTTGAAGCTTTCTTTAAGAAACATAAAAACCCCCTGACCCTTGTATAATAAAAGGTGTTAAAAGATACTGCTTTTATAACATCTTAGCCAAGACTAATAAGAATGTACAAAGTAAACAATATTTTTTTTACTCCATAGTCCTGGTCAATCGTGTTATTTTATGGATTTACTATTGCTGTTGGATAGTAAAATGATATTTAAAAATAAAATTGCAGGAGATTTCATTGCTTTTCAACAAATTTCATAAACAATAATCTTAACATTTTTTGAAAAACAGTAAATACAAAGCAGTAAATACACTTTGCTGAGTGCTCAGAATAGTCCATTTATTCTGTCATTCTGAGTTCACTGATGTCCCTGTTTTCCTCGTTGTTTCTTTTTCAGAACTAGTTTCAACTTTCTGCAGTGATTTGGCCAGCTGAACCAATGCAAATAGATTCAGTTTCCCCTGATGTCATTTTGAAGGGCACAGCTGTCAAGAAAAAATTACTTAGTCAACAATAACAGTGATTAATTGGCTGACCCTCTGCTAGGGGACAGAAAATGTTCTTTTCACTGTTTTTTCTCTTAGAATCTCTTTGATATCTTAAGCCATACTTTGCCATTTCGGAATCCAGGCTGAGCAGTCTTTGCCCATCATACTGCCAGAGAAATGCCACTAAACTAATTAAATTGAATTAAAATGAAATGATTCCTTCTGCACATCCAGTTTCCGTCTGCCTATTTTACACAATGCCATTAATTGTGGCATAAAATCAGAAATAAGGCTTTAACTGATAAAACCAGAGACATTTCAGTTTGCTCATGTAAATGCCTTCACAACATTAATCTTTCTCCAAAAATTTTAGAAGAGAAACACAACTTGGGTCCTCCCCATGCTGAGAGAAGGGGATAGATATCTTCCCCACAGCTCTCTTTTCTGCAAAGGTGAAACAAGACTCATAAACTTCAGATGGCAAAGAAGTCATTAACTCATAGGGTTAGTGATCAGGTTACAGGAACCCAGCTAGGGAGGATTAAAGGGCTAAAGGCAGAGAGGGGAGAAGCAGGAGGAGGTGCTCTAAGGAATGTGGCTTGGGAGAGGACCTGGGGACAAGTGGCTCTTGGGGGGACACAGACAGGCAGCGCTCACAGCAGGGGAGGACAGCAGGGGTTGAGACTGAGTGAAGGATTGAATAATAAGGTGGAGCAAATGCAGGAGCAACTGTAGAGTGGACGTACCTCCAAGTGTACATGAGCTGGGTGGGTGGTAGTGCTGCTGGGAGAACAAACACATCCCAGCTAACAAACACCAGGACAAGAGGACACAGACTTAAGGTGCACCAGGGGAAGTTCAGGTTGGCCATCAGGAAGAATATCTTCACAGAAAGAGTTGTCAAGCACTGGCACAGGCTGCCCAGGGAGATGGTGGAGTCACCATCCCTGGAGATGTTGAAGAAAAAAAGGGATGTGACACTCAGTGCTATGGTTTAGTTGACAAGGTAGTGCTCAGTCAAATGTTGGACTCAATGAACTCAGAGGTCTTTTCCAACCTAAATGATTCTATGAGCCTACTGGTGAAATAAATGGGCCAGGAGACCAGCTCCTTTTTAAGCCCTCTATTAGAGGTCAGCTTGGGTGGGGAGCTCGACAGATCGCACACACCGCCACTGCTCCCAATGGTCGATGCAGAAGAGGAGGAAGGTGAACAGCTCTGTCTCAGCAGAGCTGGGGCTTCCATTCTCACGGGAGTCCTCAGCAAGACCCTAGCTGGCTCTTAGTCCAGGGACGTCCTGTCGAACGGGTACCGTTACAGTCACGGTGACAAGGTGAAAAAGCCCTGGTTGGTGATTTCATCCTCTCCACTATTTTTCCCACCCAGGAGTACCTTTTTTAGTCTTGGATATTATATTGGTTTGTTGTTTATTGGGGTTCTTATTACCGAGTTGTGTCCCATGAACACTTGCTGTTTCCCTATTCATATATTATGTTGGGTGCCATTTTGGGATGGGGTAGTGGAGGTGTGCATTGGCATGAGAGTGAGCACTGGGACAGGGCAAGGGACAGACAACCAGGAGCATCAACAACCCACAAAGACATACAACATTAACAACAAATAGTCAATACAAACATCAACAATTATGATCAACTAGGTGGACATACATTAACACAAAAAAAACCAACTGCAGTCAACTGGGTGGACACCCTGCAGAGAAAAACCTGTGTTTGGGAATTCATTCCCCACACCAGTAAAAAAAAAAATCTTACTCTGAGGGCTTGGTGCAAGTAATTCTTTCTTAGCCCTTGCCTGTCCTTCCTATGCTAGTGGCTTCCAGGGCTTTCCTAAGAGAATAAATAAGAATAAATAAGAAGACAACTGCACACAACTCTGAAACACTTTGGGGCACAAAAGAGCTGGAGAAGGGCAGTAAGGACAGGAAGTATGGAACAGCTTCTGTGAGAGAAGTAATGAGACTGGAGCCCTCCAGTGAAAGGTGACTGGGGCAAGAAGGAAGAGTGGTGAGGACTAAGAATGTGAACTGGGAGCAAGTTTTCTCCCAAACAAGAACCACAGTATACCAAATTATAGTGGCTCAGGACAGGCTTGAAGCAAACAGAGGGACACTCCCTCAGGGTAGCCCAGCTGCAGAACTCGTGAGCACACCCTGGTTGGGATGCTAAATTTTATATATGTTAAAAAAAAAAAAAAAAAAAAAAAGGAAGAAAAATTCATGAAAAGCTGCTGCCCATGAGTCCATGGGACTTTCTGAGCCCTTGGCAGATGGAAGTTCAAAAGCTCTGCCAAGAAAAACTTCTTGCACATTTGTCCTGTCTTTATTTTCTTTGTAGGGATCTGCTGTTCCCTATAGAAGATGAGCTCCATGGGATGCATAGTCTAACCTGGCAAAACTATTCTTCCATATGAAGCCCAAAACGCAGAGTAAACTGGTGCAACGGGACATCATGGCTCAAACCAGTAGGACTTACCAGGGGTTGGCCACTGTCCTGTTAGAGGAGCATGGCTGTCTGATGTGGTGTCTCTTTTCCCATCTATTTTTTTTTTAAAGCCTATTTTTAGAGTTCCGTGGAATTAAATGACGCTATGTAATAGCTGGGTATTACATGTTTGGAAAGAGAGATCCGGAATTGATTTAAAGACAGAAAGTTTTAAAATGCTCACCACATTCAGCTCTAAGCTAATTCTGGGAATATTAGCACTTCATATTTTAATAAGCAGCTATTTCTACTTACTGTTCAGTTTCCACTTTGAATTACTGAATTGGCTTCTTTGTCTGCTGTATGAAAAAACTTACTCCCATGGGCATTGTTCTACCTGTGTAGACTGTGATGAATGTTTTTCTCTTGTTTTCTGTGGAAGAGGTTGATAGACTTTGTTCTGCTTTTCCTGTGCACCTTTGTTACCAGACTTTTTCTTCTTGGGTTTTTTCCTTTAGGCTCTCACTGCTCCAAATACTTTTAGTATGTAAACACCAGAACTCATTGAATGTTGCAGTAATCCTCTCATCAATGCCACAGAGCCACTACTAACTTTCTACTTTTACTGGATTTTGACCTTTACAGTCTGAGGATCAGCTTTCCTTCTCAGCTCCAGCATCACATTAGGAGTTCAGAATCAGCTTTCTATTATGACCACCCCTGCTTTTCCATATTCACTGCTTTCTAATGAAAAGTTTTCCATTTGATAAGTTCTTGCCTCAGAGTTGAAAATCCTTGTTTACAGCTGAGTTAAAACCCAGTTCAGTGCCACTAAAATGTCTTTGCTTGACATGATTTATGTAATTCCTCTTATTCATTAAGAAGTAAAAGTTACTTTGCTTTTTAGGGTGAGGTGGTGGGACAAGTGAAGGTGGGACCTCCTGAGCCCTGTCAGTGCCAGGCTCCAGAGCAGAGCCCAGGATCCCAGGCTGGAGGGTTTTCCACCATCCCATGCCTCCAAGAGGAGTGAGCTCCTCAAGAAGTCATGGAAGAAGGCTGCTGACAGCAATTGGTATTTCTGGAATGGTGAGGTGCTGGGCTTCAAGAGCTGGGCAGGGGACAGACAAACCCTCTGCTGCTCACACATATTCACACATATTCCCTTTGTCCCAGGACATTCTCCAGACATCCCAAGGATGTGAAAATCAAGATGTGCTCTCTTTGGCATGGACTTAAAGTTTGCTTGAAAGCTGCTCTGGACCAGATATCTGATTCCTACACATTTTGTTCTGCTGTCAGTCCTGGGAAGCACATGCTCTCTGCTCTCAGATCACTGGAGGAGGTTTGCACCTCTTGCTGTGAGTCCATAGAGCACCTCTGTAACCTGCTTGTAACCTGCTTGCAACTTGCTTGTAGCCACTTATTCCTGGCAGAGGGCACGTGCCATGCCAGAGTTTTCACCAATGCCATGCTCTGCCAGCACAGTGCCAGCTGTCTTGAGGAGGTTTAAATTCTGGACACTGAGTGGTTGTTTGTTTTTCTTTCCAGTGGTTCCCAGTGCAGCCAGCACAGACATCCCAGAGCAGCATTTGCTCCCAAGAGGAGCTGTTCATGCATCCCAAGGGCTCCTGGGCTGCTGTGGCTCACCAGCCTCTGAGACGCTGTAGGAGTGCACTGCTGGACACAGCCCCTCTAATGAGACTGGGCCTTTTCCTTGTTTTTCTGGGATACAGGCAGGACACTGGCACTGCACCAGCTATCCTGTAGCTCAGTCCCTCAAGATTCTTCAGAGCAGTAGGAGCCTCTCCCTGCCACTGCATGCCCTATTCACAGCATGGGGCTCTTGTTGGGAGCCATGTGAATGGAGGGAAGAAGAAATGACAGCTGGAAGGTGGTGGGGTGAGGGATGGTGGGGACATTTCTCAGTTAGAATTGCTCAGTCTTTACTAGGAAGGACTGACAGCTTGTCTCTGGTAGATTATCCCAGATAGCCAGACCTTGCCCCATATTATATGGTTTTCATCACAAACATAAAAGTACTTGGTATAAAACAGAAGGTCAGGAAGGTTTAAGACATGGTATATGAGAAAACATTTTCCAGATTTCAGCTTCCTCCAAGGTAATATGCAAGTGTAATTAAAACAGAACCTGGAAATATAGAGTACAGTACCCTATTGAAAGTGTGTTGTATGAGCTGAACTCCCTTCATTGATAGTTTTCCAAAACACACAGCTGCAATAATCTTTATCCAGGAGAAGGGAATAAATTAAGTCTGAACACCTCTGCATATAGTACAGTACAGTGTATAGCCCTGCACCCCATATAACCTCGGAGAGGTAATGGAAAGCTGAAGGAGGTGCAAGTGGAAAACCTCTCTGACCAGCAAACACTTTCTTCTTCTGAAAGCAGACAGATGGGAAGAAAAGCTCATGAAACAGAGGCAGCTTAAGTACTGAGATGTCTCATTTCTGCTCAAGTCGTTGAGACTCTGTGGTGGCAGGGTGCCAAAGCACACTCCAGATTTGACAGGTGGGGAGGGGAACATCCTGGGCTTGCCCAGCAAACAGGGAGTATTGATGGCTGGCTAATGTGAACAAATAGAAGTTTATCATATTTAACAGTAGCAGCAGCCACTAGGATATAAAAGCCTGGAAAAAGTAACCAGGTTCTATTTCTACTCCCTCTGAATAGTTCAGCCATGGAGTTCAGGTTGTGCTTGCCAGGCTTCACCAAACTCAGCGAGGTGCAGCACTGAGCAGCCTGTTCTGGTTCACATCTGCTTTTCCTCCTGCAGCACTGGTGCAGAAGAGGGCTAACTCCCTTCTGGAGACCAGAGCAAGGACTGTTTTGCACCTCTAGCCAAGGAATTCCAGATCAGGGAATTGATCTCCATACTTGCCAAACCTTTCAGGGTCCATAGTGAATTGTAAGGATTGTATTATTATTAAAAAATACATCTTAATTTCATATTTTTAAATAGCATTTTTCCTGGGAAATGGCAATAGAAAAATGTATGCACGCTGACACCTCAAACTGAGTCTTATGGGGAGGAGTAAGTACCTTTATGTTGCTAAAATATAATTTTCTTCCTTTCTTAATTAAAAATCCTTTTTCAGCTTGTAACATATTTCTAAGGGTGGACTTAGATTTATATGGAGATTTACTCTATATGAAAAGGAGAAAAATTTTGCAAGAACGAACTATAACAAATTTGTTTGTGAACTACCAGTTCAAGCTTAGAAATGCCCTTTTCCTTCAGCAACAGCCAAAGGCAGGAATCCAGTGAACCCAGGTTTCCCCATGCGGTCAGATGGCCCCTCACCACTCTGCTGGAACTCGGAGTACTGCTAAGAGCAGTGCACACACATCCAGGAAAGTTCTGGAAGAAGTCAATCCACATATACCAGTGGTACAAGGTATATGTTATCACTGATCTGCATTTCCAGTCCTAAAGGAGTGCATAAGACAGGATGCAGTGCCAGATCCACACTGGCTCCAGTGGTACATACAAAGCCCTTTCAGAACCTGGAGCACCGGCAAAGACACGTAGTTGTGGGGGCCAGCTGGCACTTCTGCACTATTGGCACAGAACCAGAATTAATAAGACCTGCTGGACTTGAACTGAGTTTTTTTCTACTGGGTTTCTCTTTATCATGATCTCCAGAGTGTCCTGGAATACCCATATGGACTACTTTCCCTCTTGTTAGCTGGAATGTCCCAGCCCTGCTTGTCCCAGGAAACATGGACAGATCTCTTTCCTCATATGACCATAAGATTCCTTTGACTCTACTTCTGCAGAAGCAGGAGCAGGTGGTTAAAAAGGAAAATTAATACAATTTTAAATCTTTACTTAGACAGGAATTGGAGAATGAGCAGAGGAAAGATAGAAGTTGAAAGATTTGTACTTTTGCCCTGGTCTAAAGCTCTGTTTGTTTTTCAGAAGGTGGGAGCTCCCCCCAGCAAATGCTGGGCTAACAGTTGCCTTATCAAGTTGATTTTGATTCTTTTGATTTGTGTCCAAGAAAAGTACAAGATGCTGTTACAGGACTTTATTTCAAGATGGTCAGTTAACCTGCATATTTAACATTTTAAAATATAAAAGCACAGGCCTGCATAAAAATGATCAGTCTGCTTTTCTGTGTGAAAACAGGAAGAGAATGTGCTATGATAACACTTAAAAGAAAATTATGTGCTGATGGGGAATAAGGAGGACAGGAAGATCAAATATTTAAATGTCTTTGTCTAAAAGTTATTTATCATTCCTTGTTAATTAGGACAAAAAGGAAAGAGAGTTGTAATAATGACCACCAAACCAGCCTGGGAGAGGTTAAAGAGAAGACAGGATTGAGGCCAAATCAGGAGGCTCATTAAATATAATGTATTAATAAATTAATATTATTATAAATAATAATAAATTTATTTTATAATTCATTACATACATTAAACATCATCATATCCTTTCTGGTCCTTCTTTCCTGTTCAGCCACATGAATACCTGAGGCCATTGTTCATGTTCCCCAACATGTTTCAGAAAGCATGTGACAGCAAGTTTCTCAGCCTCTTTAGTGGCCTCAGGTGACAATCTTCCAGGAAGAGGAGAATCTTCCACATGGAAGATTCATTATTTCAGATGTAAGATCCACACAGCTGTGGAGCTGCCCACTGAGCAGAGGTGAGTGGAGGAGCTTGAGGACAGCAAAAATGTATGTAAAGGGGAATAAATTGCCAGTGACTGAGGGAATCCCATCAGAACTGAAACTAAAATTGAAACTCAGGTCCACAGCCAACTCTTCTGGCTTCACATCCCATCAGAGGCTGTGGTGTTCTGTTCCCTCTGGGAGCTGTGTTCAGACAGACTGACAGGGAAAGGGCTTAGTGCTACATGGAAAAGTGACAGGCAGAGGAATCTTAGGTGGGACAGCAACTTTCTCTGACTGAAGTGTGTCAGAATCTTTCTGTGCATCATTAGGTAGGACTAACACAAACCGAGGTAAGTGTCAATATTTATCAGACACAGCTCTGAGTTGGAAAGTGTCCACTGTGGTGGACAGACCATGTCACATCACTGAGAGGCTGCTAGTGGCAAGAGCCTTTTCTCTGCATGACTACACACTTTAGGGCCTCTTGAGCGTTGTCATTTTTAATGGCTGTAACTCATTAATGCAACTAATTAATGGCGTTAAGAGGGTTCAGAAAAGTGTAATCACTCTTCTCCATTGCCTTCCCACAAAAAATTTGCTGTTAACAATGGTATTTAATATTGGTTTGAGTGTAATGCACAAAGGGCAGCTAAGCAAATAGAAAGCAACAAAAACAATTTTTACCTTCCTGCCTGGTATTCACTGCAGGCACAAGAACAAAATGAAATGTAGCATTTCCCCAATAGAGATCCCACAGTTCCCTGCATTGTTCGACATCCTGCCTCGTGTCAATACAACTTGTTCACTAAACACCTTGTCAGATACAGTTAAACCCCTTTCAGCAGATAGCTGTGGGGAGTCAGAACATCTCAGGAAAGACCGGCTTCAAGCACAGGGATCTGGGATGCCTATGGATAGGAAGTCCAGACAGGTGATTCCATTGGCCCCCTGAGGCCTGATATTTAAGAACATATGAAAGATTTCTAAGGACTACTGTGAAGTTTCAGGGCCATTAAAGCAGCTGCTACTGCCCTCTTGAGAAGCTGACAACCCAGTTAACGTGCTGGGAAAGAGAGGAGGAGAATATTATAGTTCCCTAAGCCCTCTAAGCCAGTGCTGCTGTCGGCAGTGTAGCCTCACTCCTTGCCCCAGCTGCTGCTGCTCACACCTGCACCAGCACTGGCGTTTGTGAGGTGATGTGGATGTGATCCAGATTCAGTCTGGCAAAACAAGCCAGCTCACTTCACCCCATTGGGTCACTGCTCAGCCTCACTCTGTGGCCTCGTGAAAGCTGGTGCCAGCAGCAGCCAGGAGCAGGGAATATGGAGCAGGGACAGGCGGGATGGCTTCTGGTAGCAAGCTGCTGGCTCTGGGGGACTCTAGGTGAGGGACTCTGCCATGTTCTCCTCGTACTATCTCAGTGCTGACACGTGTGCAGGCTCACACAGATGCTTGGGGCAGCCAGGATGGCCTGACCAACCTCAGCCACGGGAGCTACAGCTGCTTCCATGCTGCTCTCCCTGCTGCCCCGGGGCAGAGCCACCATGCCCCAGGACACGGCTGATAGTAGCAGGCAGGCATGGATCTGCCACTTCTGCCCCTTCCAAACCAAACACCAGCACAGACCCAGCACATGGAGCTTCCCATGCTGTTGCAAAAATGTGGAATATGTCAAGATTATCTTAAGTCAGGCTGTTCTTTGGTGTAAGGCCTTTGTGTACTTTCAAGCCTAATGATCAAGAAAGGAGACCCCATCAGTGGAACAGGAGCATCCCCTACCCATGGACATCCTGTAACTAACAAGCTTTAAGGACGTAGTAATTCAAGATGTTGATGTATGCCTATTGTCTACATTGCTAACCTGGCAAAATACTCACGGTCCATGTATTCCATAGGTGAACTGTGTTCATTGTGATACCTACATCATGCCTACAGGTCAAAAAGACTCCTGGGTTATGTAACTGTATGGAAACTACTGACCAATCCCAATAGAGGGGCTGTACTTGGGAAGCTACTTACTCTGAATTTCTGTGTCTAAAAAATGCTGTGCAAAGTCTGCTAGGGCATGCTGGATTTGTTGAATATCACCAAGCACCCAAACTTGCACAACTCTGAAATAAATAATCTTGCTGACCTTTATTTCCATTGGGCAGATGATCATATGCAGCACCAAGAGTAGGACTAGGTGTTTCCTTTCGCAAGGAAAAGTGGTGTCATTTACATGCAGATCCCAGTTTGGCATCAGGAGCTCAGCTCCAAGGTTGAACACATCCAGGGATTGCTACAACACAACAGGTTCCAAGAAAGAAAGGTCGTGCTGACCTTTACCTCCTGCTGGGCAGCCCATCATCTGCATCTGGAACACTGGGACTACTTGCTTTCCTTCCCGTGGAAAAGCATAGTCATTTCCATTCAGGGGCCCATCACCAAAATTTATGATACCACCTCCAATACTGAATACAAGCAAGGATTGCTCACACACAAAAGGTGCTAGGGCAGAAAAGTCTTGCTGGCCTTTACCACCACTAGGCAGGTGATCACCTGCAGCACCAACAGGAGAAATAAGTGTTTCCCTTCCCAAGGAAAGGTGCTTTGATTCACTTTCCAGATCTGACCTCTGCAATTTAGTTGCAAAATTTGCTCCAAAACTGCCTAGATCCAGGGATTGCTCCTACACAAGATTTGAGAGGTCAGAAAGTTGTTGCTAGGCTTTACTGTTGAGAAATAAATCTGGTCCAGGTAACTCGGCCTGCAAAAACTGCAGATGGAGGTGCAGAGTGAAATGGAGATTGAGCTCTGGGTGGGAGCCATGAGCTGCCAACCTCTGGTTAACAAAGGGCACAAAGACAGGCCCAGGTGACAACACTGAGAAATGCAGGAGCCAGGGAAGTGGATGAACACAGAGAGGGGGACAGAAACCAAAGGCTCACGAGGAAGAGCTGAGACTTTGCTGTGCTTGGTCTGTGAAGGTTTAAGAGCCCAGGGCTTCAAGGTCCCTCCCTGGAGGCACCGGCTGGAGCTATTTCTGTGTTCCTGCGCTATGAATAAATTGTTCTGTGGAATGAGACATGTGAGACTCTGCTACAGGAAACCTGGTCCGTGTGAGAGTGGGGAATGCACGGACACCTTTCGGCTCTTTTGAGCCCCCCAGCAGTGAGAGTCTCTGACCTTTGGCACTGTGACTGCCAAGCGCTACAGAATGGTCAGAAGGGGAAGCCTCCTTAACATTTACCTCCCATGGGCAGCCTATAACCTGCGCTTTAAATAGTGGGGAAAGATGCTTTTCCCATGGAAACACAGTTACATAACTACTCTCTCGAGCGTGCCGTTATCGGCTTGCTGAACGCCGGAGAAGGCTCCCAATGCTGTGGGGCAGCGCCTCGCGGCCCGCCCGGCGCTTCCCGCGGAAGGGGCAGGACCGCGCCGGCGGAAGCGGCGCCGGGGACTGATGGCGGCGCTGGCGCGGGCCCTGGTGAGTGAAGGGAGGAGGAAGGGAAGGAAGGAGGGCAGACAGCGCTGGTGCTGAGGGGGCGAGCGGCGTGTGGAGTCGGGGCTGTCCCCGCGCCGCCCCTGTGGCGGCCTCCCCCCGCAGCCCGAAGGGTGTCAGCGGAGGCTGCTCCTGCTCCCCGCCCCGTGGCCTCGCACCCGATGTCTGGCGAATCAGCGGGGCGAGATTTCCTCCCGAGTTTGCGTTTGCAGAAGGGTTAGTGATGGGTTGGAGCTTGTTTAGGGATGGAAACGGAGCTGAGGAAGGGGCTGGAGCACCAGGAGCGGCTGAGGTAGCTGGGAAAGGGGCTCAGCCTGGAGAAAAGGAGGCTCAGGAGGGACCTTGTGGCTCTGCACAACTCCCTGACAGGAGGGGACAGCCAGGGGGGGTCGGGCTCTGCTCCCTGGGAGCAAGGGACAGGATAGAAGGAAACAGCTTCAAACTGTGCCAGAGGAGATTCAACTTGGACGTCAGGAGGAATTTCTTCACTTAAAGGGTGGTCAGGCATTGGAAGGGGCTACCCAGGCAGGTGGNACTGGAGACACGTGTCTGCCAGTAGGACTTCTCTGCTGGGCTCAGTGTGTGCCCTAGGGTGTGGGCATTGCCCTTATGGGACCTTCCCTTCTCACTCTGGAGCTGTTTGATAGCAAGGATAGTGTCAATATTCTAATTTCTGTGTTACTGGTCAGGCACTGGCGCCACCACAGGGCAGTGGTGGAGTTACCATCTCTGGAAGTGTTCAAACACCATGTGGATGTGCCACTTGGTGACATGATTTAGTAATGAGCCTGGCAGTGCTGGGTTAATGGTTGGACTTGATCATTTTAGAGGGCTTTTCCAGCCCTAGTGGTTTTGTGATTCAGATTGGAAGTGTTTGGGTTCCTGTGAAAGTTTGGGTTTCCAATGACTCCGCTCCTTTTTTCTTTCTCATTCATGTGCGTTTTTTCTTTCTGTTAGCCTTTGAAGCATCTGCAGCAGAGTTCCTCTTTTTAGCATATTGTCTAGAAAACAGAATTTTGTACCTGGGTATGATCTTCTATCACCACACAGAGTGGCCAGTCCTGCTAAGTGGGGACAGATTTCCCAGGAACAGGAAAGGCCTTTGGTACAGGGAAAATATCCACTTATGAAATTAGTCCCCCAGATGCTCCGGGCCAATGGCTCAGGGTGTGGTTTCCCCAAGTGTGGTGAGCCCTGCCCTTTCCAGTCTCAAGGTGAAAGCAGCCAAGCGCAAACCTACCCGAGAGCAGCTGAAATGCAGCAATCTTGAGTTCCTGCTTTCTCCTCCCACGCCTGCCCTTTCTCTGTGCTTTGTCCCTGCTCTGCTGCGTGCCTTTTTCTTGGCCCCCATGTTCCAAGTGCTGGAGCGGCAGAACAGTGACAACAGGTTCTGCAGCTTGAAAGCATTAAAGAGGCAATGGTCAGCAGGCAGGGAGGGGGGAGCCAGGCATGAAGGGAGCAGGGAGAGCATTAGGGAAGCAGTGAGGCACCAGAAGGGCTCAGCTGTCTGTGGAGCCGCACCCCCAGGGCAGAGTTTGCAGTGAAAACTGCTTCTGAAGGGGAAGGATTTGCCTCCTGGGCTTACCTGTCCCTGGGCAGCTCCTCAGCCAGCTCCAACCACTCTGTCATTGATGTGGCAAAGTAAGCTGATAGGATTTTTCAGCCTGACCAGAAAGGTTTCTCTTTAGAGAGGAGATGGTGTAGTTACCTGCCATTTTTGTGACCTGAAGTATTCTCAGGTTCAGCTCAAGAACTGCTCGTCCCTGGCATTTCTCAGCACCTGTTTCTGCATTACAGTTTAGTGGTTGCCTAATTGTATGAAAACGAGTCTTAAACTTTCTGTCTCTCTTCCTTCTACTGGAAGTAAGGAAAATTTGTTTTTTGTCTGACTTCGAGCTCCTGGTGTGATACAGGACATTTCAGCTCTGCTCCTTAATACTGGCATTATGATAAATCTGGCTTTTGCCCAAGATACCTTGATAAATAGCTTGTCTGCTACCTAAGACTTTCCTAAAGGTTGCCAAGAGGATTTAGAAGACTAGTCATATTCTTTCATCGCTGTCTTGACAAGGCAGCTGTCTGCAGACTATTCCTGAGAATCCTGTCCAGTTTAGGCTTGGCACATTTTCTTCAGCCAAGGGGAGAAGCAAAAGTAGCACTTGTAATTTGAAAGGAAGACTGTGTTCTGCAAAGTGATGCTGGCTTAGAGAAAATTCCTTAGCTCCTCCCTGCTCTCTCCTGGTGTCTGTTTTCTTTATTACTGGATTGTTTATCACATCTCAGCTTTTAAGTGTGCTTATGCTTATTTTTTGTTTTCCTATGTCTCTGTCCAGTTTTGTTGCATTTGTGCATTTCAGCAGTTCTAAACCTCAGTATGTTCAAGCTCTAAGCCATATCCCAACCTGGGCATGTTAATGGGAAAAAGCCTCAAAAAAGTTCTGTCAGATCTTCGGATATTGTAGTAATTGTTCACAAAAACATTTACTTCTTTCTCACTGAAGTGTTTCTTAAACTGTTTGTGTTAGAACACTAGATTATCTCAAAAGTACTTTGTGGGACTCAGCTGAAATGGTTTTTTTTGATAGAAATGTATCATTTTCATAATTTCACTTGCTGACAGTGATGTTACGTCCAAAGATAGAAGCCTGAGTAGACTTGCTACAGTAGAAGTAGGAAGATGGAGTAGCAGTGAACACTAACCACATTTGTCGTGGGACAGCATCTCTCCCTTTGCAGTTTTTTACCTCAAATCAGTTCCCTTAATGGATTCAAAGTGTAGCTCTGGGAAGAGTTGAGGGACAGCCTGCAAGGCCGAAGGCCACCCTTGTGGGACTGCAGTGACTGTGCAGGTCACAGAAGGGGAACAGGAGCTCAGGTTGGTTTGTGTTGGTTCCTCTTATCTCTGAGCAGATCTGCTGCTCTCCTGGTTGTCCTTTCACTGGGCACCACCAGGGACAGTCTGACTGCCCACCCCACCAGATATTAATACAAATTGATAAGATTTCCCTGAAGTCTTTTTTTCTGGAAACTAATCCTCTCCTCATACGTTGGGTGCTTCAGTCTCTTAGTCATCTTTGTGGCCAACCAAAAATGAAGCTATTTTTATTAGAAAAGGGCATCTCCATCCTAGTAAGATATATATTATTTCCAGTATTAATGTAGTGCATGTTTGAAGGAGGCAAATATTGTACTAACCTGAATATTGCAGAAAGTGAAAGGTGCAAAGAAAGTGCAGGCAAAAAAAGCCCCACTTCTTTGTATTGCTGACATTTTCATGACAGAAAATAGTTATCTTCACTGACATTTACTGGGACAGTGTGTGCTTTTGGAATACGAAAATTCTTAGCTGTGCCTGAGTAAAGTAAGAGAAAGATGCATAAAAGCTGAGTTGGAGGAAGGCTTTTTAGAGCTTACTCAGTCAATTGAAGAATGCTTCTTAAGCATTTGAATTTATTGTATAGACAGAGAAGTTTTGGTGTGGTTTTACGATGTAGACAGCCCACCATTTCCTTCCATTCATCTGTTTCTGCCATCAGATTTGGGTTGGATACTTGTACTGGAAGTCAAAATATTTTCATATCAAAATTTGTGCTCTTGTCAAGCACAAGTTGGGAGTTGAATCTGAGGATTGTTAGAATCATGGAATATCCTGAGCTGGAAGGGACCCACGAGGATCATTGAATCCAATGCCCAGCCCTTCACAGACACCCCAACAATCCCACCCTGTGCCTGCTCTGGCAGCCTCAGGGCCATGCCTGTTCCCTGGGGAGCTGGGCAATGCCCAGCACCCTCTGGAGGAAGAGCCTTTCCCTGATATCCAACCTAAACTGTAACATTTACTGGTACTGTGCCTGAGACAGAGACACAGTACTCTATGATCCATGTGACAAAGAGCACTTTATTGTTCTCACTTCTCCTTAAATACCTTTCTTAATGTTCCCAGGTAAGCACCTGTGATTGGTTGAAAGTTCAGGCTGCTCAGCTCTCTGACCAATAGCTTCTGCAGCTTAGGTAGGGACTCACTGGGTCAAATCCTTGTCTATCTCCAATTCTGTCCTATCTCTGTTCCCTGGAGACCTGTCTATCAGGCCAGGCTGTTTCTCCCATATGTGGCCAAATTAACTGCCCAGTACAATCCACTTTGCATTGTGACACTAAGCCCTTCCCCCTGCCCCCCTGACACAGCTCCATGTTGTTCTTATTGTATGAATGAATAAAACCTGTGGAAGCAGAGGGACAGTTAAATTATTTCTGCATATTTGTGTCCTTTTCTTCATTGCCCATCTCCTCGTTACAGAGCTGCCAGACTGGAGTAACCCGATGGATAGCAGGGTGCAGTGGATTGCTACAGACTGCTGCAGTCCCAGGCCGCTGTCGGTGGATGCTCTGCAGTATTTTCCAGGTGAGACATCAGAGCATATTGAAATGTGTGAGAAATGGAATGATCTTAAATTACCAAGAAAAAACAATAAAGAAGCTTCCAAAAGTGATGTCTTCACTGTGTATTGTGGAAATACCAAGGCAACTCTAGAGCTCTCTGCCGCTGCAAGAGTGAGCTCCCACTCTTGTTGCATGCCCAGGTATGTCTTTTAATAGATCCAAATGATCTGTTGTGAGAAGATTAAATGCAGAAGTCCAAATGGAGGTGTTACTTTTCCAATGAGCTATTACAAGCCAGTCACGTTTGCATGCTGTTTCCAGCGTTTTATTTTAGAGAACATTTTATTTAATAGAATATCTCCACTGTACAGTGGCCTTGGACTTCCTAGTACTGATGGATGTTTACCTTGCACAGCACATGTAGTGTTGTTCCAGTGGAAGCTTTGCAGTTTGGCTCACAGTTGTGACACAGCCAGCATAGTGCCAGAGTGTGTCTGTCCAGAGTAAATCAACTACAGCATTATGTAATAGCAGTTAATGATAAAGGGGTGAAAAATGTGTAGAAAATGGGAATAGATGCCAACCCTACTATTAAAGCACCAGTTCACACCAGTAGCACGTGATGTTGGTACTAGAGGTGGAAATGAGAAGTTGTGAAGTTTAATGAAGTTGGGCTTACTCTACATTCAGGACACATCTGGGGATGACTGCTCTGAACAGCATATTTACTTTGTCTGAATTAATTGATAAATAAAGTACTACTAAGCTGGGAGGCTGTGAGAGTGTTCTGTTCAGCATGCAGCTTCTTTCCTGGGGAGCTCACTTGCTCCTGCTTGAGAGTTTTCTTTATTGTGCACTAGCTCTGTGATTGAAGTCATGTGCTCTGAAGTCATAGGGGCTGTAGTGGTAGTTTTTACACTGCAAGTTGTGTTTTCTCAAGTCCTGGCCACAAAAACAATTATAAAGTTGTAGATAAAAATAGCTGTTTGTTTGGTAAGTCAGAAAAAAACAATTATTTTTTATAAAGAGACAAACCCCATAATTAGAAGTAGTGTGAGAGTCAAAGCAGAGAGCCTGTGGCTTTTGAGTGCAGTGTTCTGCCAGTCCATTCTATCAGTACATTTATTGAACACTGGAAAATGTGGTGTGGAGCATTAAGCATAGACAGCTATTTTGTTTGTAACAGTTATAATAAATTTGTGCTTTTTGTGATACAGAGTTTTTCAGGATTAGCCAGAATTAATTGACTTGGAAGCAAACTATGGGTGATTGATGTCAAGTTAAGTCAGTGGTCTCTTAATTTTTTTTCTTTTATCATTTTTTCTAGAGACACAAGGCTGGCCCCTTCCAACTCTCTAAATTCTGTGGTGGATTGATTCAAGCCAATGGAGCCATCACACAGCAAAACAGATCCTTTTACAGTATGAATAAGGTGAGAAGAGTTGGGTGGTTTTATTGTTGGAAGGCACATGTGCTAGGGATTCTACAGAGAGGCAGAACACTTCTCAGAGCACATAGGAGAGGGTTCAACTTCTCTCTAAGATGTGAACAATGGGTCTGGTAATTTGAGAAGGAATTCTGTTCTTTTCCAGAAAATGAAGGGCTGGCATAGGAAGGTGCAGTTACAGTTGGGTTATCAGGGTGAAGGTTCCATTGACAAGGCTGAGGGCTTCCTTCCAGTGAGGAAAGAAATTAAGTCAAGGTGTTGGGGGCAGGTGTTCCTTCCACACATATTAGAAATGAGAAGGTGTTTTCTGATTTTTTAGTAATGTGTGGTGACAGTTTTGCTATCTTCTGAACACTAAAAATTGTCATGCAGTCTACTAATAACAGCTAATTATTGTGCAATAATTTACTGTTCATCTGAACTGTTTTATTAATCTGTGGTAAGTGTCTTGTACATGTATTGTCTTTCGTCTTGGAGTAGAAGTTTTCTGAGGCATGAATCAACTCCATAAGATCAGTTTGCCACTTAAACCAAGGGTATTAGCATCTCTCAACTAATACATACCCTGAAGCTGCTTTTGTTAATCAGTGTGAAGAAAATGGCAAAATGGAATGCATGTATGAGGAATGAGGGGACAGAAGGAAAAAGGGTTAGAGACTCATGGGTAAAACTTTCATGAAAACAATAAACCCTGTTTGCTATCTAGCTTATAGTGCATTTTACTGGTGTGGAGTTAGAGGTACATACTAAGAAGGATTTTAAATTGATTATTTTGACATGGATAGAAAAAATAAAGTAAAACCATAACTGTGCAGGGGAAGAACCCCTGCCTGATAAACCAAACATTTTGCAGACAGAGATTGAAGCATACACAAAGGGTTTGCACAATTTATCATGGCCACAGCTAAAGCTGTAATCCAAACTCCCAAACATGGTGCATGCCCCTAGTCTCCATTCCTGCCTGCACTTCTCTGAGACCTGCACAGGCAGCACCTGCAGAGCAGATCTGGGAGAGCAGTGGGTAACAAGACAGTAGATCAAACAAACCAGGAGTGCCATGAAGATCTTCAAGGCAAGACTCAAGGTTTGCTTTTGGTGTATTGGAAAGGGCAAGGGGAGGGGTACAAGGGTTGAAAGATGGATGAGGAAATTTCCCAGTTAAAACAGCCATGGTGTAAGAAGCCAGGTGGGATTTATGACCAGAGAGGAAGCAGTTTACAACACTGTAGGTTTGAGGTGAGTTTTTGGACTGCAACTTCATTATTTTGAATAGAGAAGTACTTACTCATCTTTGAAATGTGAACTTGACTGTGCAGTCCTACTGGGAAAGTGGTTTGGAATTAATGGTGAGCTCCAGATGTTTCATTTTATGTTTGGTGTCAAAATTGAAATGATTGTTTGCTTTAAGCACTGCATTTCAGGTATTGAGCAGGAAAGGCAGCCTGAGGTAGGCTTATGTCCCTTGCACAGCTCTTGATGAGCTCGTTTTGAGTGAGTTATAAAATATATTTTTTAAGTTTTCTCTCTCTCTCTCCCTCTTTGTGTTGGGGTTTTAGCCCAGCTGGCAACTAAGCACCACACAGCTTCCCCCCTCCTCACCCCAGTGTTTCCTAGGTCTGATTTTACAGATGCTTATAGGATTGTTTAATTGCATTTGGCTGCAGTCCTGGCCTTGGCAGGATGAGCTTCAGGGCTCTATTCATAGGTTGAACCAAGCACTCTCTGCTTAAATCCCTTCACCATCTCCTGAGCTAGTCCAGGCTGCCTTGCAGAAGAATGAAGCAAGAAACATGGCATTTCCTAGAAAAACCTGCTTGTTGGTTAGCCATTGTTTTAGTGATGAGCTAACAACAGATGAATTGAGATAATTTTGGTTTTTAACTTTCTCTGCATTATAAAAAACCTGTACAGAGGGAGACTTCATATGCATTTATAGATAAGAGGCATGTAGAGAAGTTCTGCCTGGGTTCACTGGAGGTTCAGTGTGATTTGAATTCCTGGGGAGGAGATGAATGTTGATTTAGTGAATGTTGCAGTGGTTATTGGACACAAGTTCTGCCTTGAGCAGAGTTCCTATCATTGCCTGGCTGGAAGGGGATTATGAAGTTATGATGGAAGGTTAGGAGCCCTTTGTAGTGTAGCAGGGAGTATTGCATTGCATAATCCTGAAGAGATGGTACTAAAAATTGGTTTAAATACCCACGTGTGTGTCACTGGAATCACTGGGTGCATCACGTGTGACAGAGGGTGGGATGTGCAGACCTTGGTAAGAGGGGACGTGGTGAACAGCTTCAGTGATCAGCATTCAGAGGAGGAACTGAGTATCACAGGAGATCCTGGGCAGTGTTACACTGTTTGGGTGGTTGACAGATATTAATATGGTGCTGGGTGTGTTTCTCCCCGTGAATCGTTAAAAAACCAATATTATCATGGACAAAGACCCTCTAACTAGTTAAAGTTAGAAAGTGGTATGTTTATTCACCGGTGGGCGGCACAGGAGTCACCTCCGAAAGGCATGACCGCCCCGAACAAGGTTCTTTGCCATCTATTTATTCCCCAAGATCTTACATACAATACATATGTATAACCCCAGCACCTCCCATCCCCATCCAGTATTAAAATGAGGCTATCAGTCCTTCACATGTGCGTAGTTCTTCTCTTGAATTGGGTCGGTGGTCTCGAAATGGGTCAGTGGTCTTGAAGGATGAAGTCAGGAGAGTCTTCATCAGGTCTTGGTGACCCTCTGGCATGATCCAAGGCTTCGTGCTTCATGATTAATGGTTTATTTCTTTTACATTCTTCTAAATAATAGCAGACAGTTATACCAATTAGGTCTAGCTTAAGCATCTAGTAATCATTAACCTACCATTTGCCTACCTAACTTACATCTTGGTCATGGAAACTACTTCTACCCTTCACAAAAATCTTAACTCTTCAAAACCATGATTCACCCATTTACCTGAATGCTGGGCATGGCAGGATTCAAGCCATTGACAGCCATCCATTGGCAGTGCACAAGTGCAGAGTGTTTTATCTCAAATGCTCAGGCTTGTGTGTGGATATACACAGGGATAGATTCTGTCTCAGAGCTATAATTTTTTGTCACCTTTAGAGTTGGTTTTTAATTAAGTATAGCAACTTGTGCAGAGTATGGATCTGTATTTTAATCTGTATCTTAATATGTAGTTACTTGCCATTCATGCCATTTAAAAAACTACTATATTAGTGCTAGGAAGTCTATAAAGAATGATCAGAAAGGGGAAAAGCTTTCAGTATGAGAATAGCCTATTCAAGGACACTTCTAAACTAAGGAGTATGTATCCTGGCCTATAAAAGTAGTAAAAGTTACTGAAAAGTGGGATAGGAAGTGATTGTTTGCAGGTTCTTACGGGAAAATTTGGAGCATCCAAGGATCATAGAAAAGTTTGGGTTGGAAGTGACTTTTAAAGGTCATCTAGTCCAAATTACAAGGTTGGATTTAAAAAAGGCTCAAGGGATTTTTTAACGTAATTAAACTATGAAACCCAACGTACCACAACTTTGTGTTACTGAGGTTAAATAGTTTCAAACTCCTCCAGTTGGAGCTGACAAAAAAATGAATGGATACATTTTCTTGTGCAGGAATGTCTGTCAGAAGCTGGACATGTACATCCCGGAAGGCTGAGATGGTGTGCGCTGTATTTCTCTGCTTTTGTGTCATCCCCAAGGGTCTGCTCCTGATCCTTGCTGGAGTTGGCATCCTGGTCTCATTACTTCTGCGGGTTATAATGGTTCTCTGTAAAGCTATATTTTCTCAAGTATATGAAGGAGATTCATGTGAAATAGATAGGTTAAAAGTAATTTGTTGATAGCAAAAAGTCTATACTGCATACTTAATTAATGAAAATTATTTGCTGGAGTACCAGTGGTGATTACAGCTGGCTGATGGCTGCTGCTGGAGTGCTTAGACGCAGAATGCCATAAAGTTTTCTTAAAGTTGTGCTGCTTTGGGCTGGGGCAGAGTAGATTTTCTTCCTAGTAGCTGGTATGGGCTGTGGTTTGGATTTGTGACACAGCCCTGATAACCCAGACATGTTTTAGTTACTGAGCAAGGCTGACACAAGGCCCAGGCCTTTCCTGCTCCTCACCCCACCAGTGGAGTAGCTGGGGGTGCACAAGGAGTTGCTGGGGACACAGCAGGGACACAGTGGGGACAGCTGATCCCAACTGACCCCAAGGACAGTCCAGACCATCCAACATCATTCTCACATATAAAGCTTGGGAAGAAGGAGGAAATGGGGGACATTGGTGTGATATTACTCTGATGGAGCCCTGCTGTCCTGGAGATGCCTTAGCACCTGCCTGCCCTGGGGAAGTGGGGAATGAATTTGTCCTTTGGCTTTGCTTCTGTCTGTGGCTTTTGTTTATTAATTAAACTGCCCTTATCTCAACCCCTGAATTTTCTCACTTTTACCCTCCCAGTTCTCTCCCCTATCCCCACCTGTCCACGAGGCTTAAGCCACAGCATAAGCCCAGGGATGTTTAAAGTGTGTGATAAGTCTGTAAGAGAACATTTTTCTTCATGTTAGCAGACACTGCAAATCATTGTTGACTAAGTACTTTGCTGATCTGGGTTTTCTGCAAGTACTCTGTAGATTAACTGTAAGGGGAATAACAGTCTGGGGGATTGGCAAGAATGGTGGTTTCATGTATCGTCATTGGTTTTAAAACAGAGCTGATTGGTTTGTGTAATGTATAATTACTGTAGAATGCCTGTGAGAGGAAGAGAGGGAATGTGAAAGGTTAGTTTTATCTACTCTTTCTGTGATTTGTTTGCTCATTTTATCTGCAAAAGTCTTAAGCTCAAGTAAAGACTCCTAGAATGAATATGGGAGTGTAGGATAGGAGCCATATTTTGGAAAGCAGTTTTCTATAACTATTTGAGTGTGAGCTTCCAATGGATGTTGTTATCACAATGGTTATGTAATGTTTGTATTTATAAACAGAGGAATTGGACATATGAAAACCAGTGGAATATTTTCAGGGGAGACCTGAAGAGTGTTTTGTTTTGTTGAACAAAGAAAGCAAGCAAAAAATCCTTAAAATTCTCTGTTAAATTTATAACTTTGCTAACTAAAATGTGTCAGAGTTAATTGCTGGGACTGAAATATGTGCTATTTCAATTTTACAGCATCTTTCTGCAAAAGATTCCTTGCAGCCATCTGAAGAAAAAGTGGGTGCTTTTACAAGGATAATAGAAGCAATGGGGTTCACAGGACCACTCAAGTACAGCAGATGGGTAAAGCAGTAATTTAATAATTCTTTTGGTTGTTTGATAGTTCTAAAAAGCAGACCAAAAACACCCCACATTTTTTTCTTATGATAGGAACAGTGCTTAATGGAAAAGTTTTAATGTAAATTCCTGTTTTCTGATGTAAGGGATTAATAATCCAGATCTTGAACCTCCATTATGTATTGCCATCATTGACAGATGCAACAATACTATATTTGGCTTGTAGAGTCTAAATTCTTCTTAAATTTCTTCAGATATCTGATTTTTGTTTTATTTGTGAACCAAAGAACAGTGTAAGAGCCTTACCAGGAGGGTCTGCTGAGCAGTCAGTGGTGAGATATGGTGTGGCTGCTGTTCAAATCGCTGTTCAGTGGTAGTTGGCTAGGGCCACAAATAGGTCCTTCTCTTTCTCCTTTTCTTTTTAAATAGCCCTTTCATAAAACGGTTGTTAACACTGACTAAGTGAGAGCAGCTCAGTGAGAGATGCTTTTGGTTCCTTGTATGGAAGAAAAAAGATGAAATTCGTAACTCCTTTTCTCAGAGCTAAGGAAGAGTGCAAAAGAATGAGAGGAAAAGGCAGATTGAAAGAAGGACTGAGCCCAATTGTATCAAAATTAAAACCAGTTATTTGAATAAAAAGTTTAAAAATAATAGAAGTTTTAAGGTGCTTTGAATAGCTGCAAGGCAGAGTGCACCTCTTCAGAGACTGATCTGAAAGTGCTGCTGATTACATGCTGCTCCTCAGAAAGTGTAAAGCAAAGATAAATGACTTGTAACAGCATAGTTATTTTGGTTAAAATCAGTTGCTTTAATCAGGTGATGCTAAACCTCTTGAGAAGTGTAGTTTCTCTCCCATGTGCTTGTGTACATATTGTTGTAATAAAGATTCTTGTTAGCTCTAAGTGTGGATTTCAGAATTCTCCTTAATTGCTGCTCTTTACTGCCTGCTTTTGGCTGGGGAACCTGGGTTGGGAGAGAGTTATTTTGTGGTTAGGGCCCAAGAGACCTGAGTTCATTTTTGGCCTTGCCCGTGCTCTCTAGGAGATCTTCGGGAAGTTTCTTAATATTTCTCTTGCTTTTTTGTGTTTTATTCTCCCTTTCCCCACACTTCTTCTACACCCTAAAACTTCCATGATTAAATTTCATCAGTATCTCCTTTGTTACCTGCATTATTTAAGGCCTGGATTGTGGGGACTGTTTTTTACAATATGTTTTTGATGTCTAGTAATGCCTGCTCTGGGGCAATGACTCTCACCAGGGAGATCTCTGCTCACAGGCCAGGCAGTGTTTCCTTTAAAAGGAAAACCTTCAGAACTTCTGTAAGCCATGTAAATCATTTTACTTCAAGGAATTTAGATCTATGCTTGATTTTTGACAGAAGCCTGAGATTACTGAATAAGAAAAATAATGGGCTCCTGTGTTTCCTCAGCAATCAGTTGCAACTTCTTTATTTTCCTTTTGGTTGGAGGAGACACAAATAATTACTTTGGTGATTTGAACTGCCATTTAGCAGGCAGGGTGCTCATCCCTGCAGTATGGTGAGCACTGAGATGATCACTGGTATATGTAACTAGAAAAAAACAAAAAACCAAACCCAATGCCATTTCTCTTTAAGATTTTTGCTATTAGTTATTGTGCACTTTGAAGCTTCAGCACATGTGTTTGTGATCTAGATGATGCACTGGAAGTGTTTTGGGTGCAATGGCAGGCCAGGAACAAAATGAGAAATGCCAAAGCACCCGAGATTACCTCATGTTGTTCATCATTTGGGATTCCTTTCTCACTTTTATAGTCCATCAAGTGTCACTTTTCTAGGAAAAAAATCCCCTATTTTTAGGACATCTGGTATGTGGCTTCTTTAATATTAAAAACTTAAGTTGCACAAAACACTCTTAGTGGTATACATCACTTAAATTGATTGGAGGAAACCAGGAGCTGTGAATTGAGATCTTCAGAGGTGCTATAAGGAAAGCCATTTAATTTATATTTTCTGTAATTATATCAAGTATTTTAACACACTAGATTTGGAAGGATATTCAGGAAGACGTTTTCATTTATTTTTTTCCTTCGAGACAAAATTAATTATACTCATGTCGTTATTGGGAGATCTAATAGTTTAATGTGCTCCTGAAAAATCTCAAGTGATGGTGATTCTCAAAAGAAGTGTTTTCAGAAAATGGCAGTGTGTGGAACAAAGCCAATAGTGCTCACTAGCTCTGGTGATGAATGCTTCAAGGGTTGTCTCTTTTTGTTTAGAAGATCAAGGTGGCAGCGCTGCGCATGTACACGTGCTGTGTGGAAAAAACTGACTACGAGGAGTTCTTTAACAGTAAGTGGTGGACTGTTGGTATTTGAACTGCTGCCCTGGTAAGAGAACATTCAATGGAATTATGGCACTGGATATATTTTTGCCAATAAATACAACAACAAAAAGACTTGTCAGATCCTACCAGAGCATAGTCAGCTGGAGAGGGACTGTACTGCAGCATTCCCTTAAGCTCTGCAGTGACAGGGGTACAAGGGCAGAGTCTGGAGTTTGGCATTGTTACATTTTACCTGCTACAGTGGGGAACAGGGATAGGGATGGGTACAACTTGGAATATCCTGGATTTCAAAGAATATTGCCATTTTTTATTACTGGGTTGGGATAAACTAAGAATCTAAATATCTCTTCCCTTTTTATGGTGGTCAGATGATCTCTGTGTCCTACCCTGTGCCATCCCCAGTATAACTGGGGTGCAGGTAAGGGAATCGCCACCATCTACTAATGCAGAACTTTTTTATGATACAAGGTCAATTTGATCTCAGGGATCACTTGTCTCTCTCTATGATGGCTAGGGAAGCTTTGGGTACCACTGAAGAGACTTTCTACATTTTTTTCTGACCCTGACAGCATTAGATCAGGACACATCTCTTGACTGGGTAGAGAGTATGACTAGAACAGAGATACAACTCCCTCCAATAAGTATATAGGTATATTAGTGGCTTGGATTGGGATTTTTTTTGATGTTATACACAGTGTTTTTACCTATTAGCTAAAAAATCTGTTGCAGCTTTGAATAGTTTCAAATCTGGCTGGTGAAGGGAGAAGAGGTACTTTTGAGACCTATGTAAGCTACAATAATATTTTTTTCTTACATGAATTATTTCCCATGTCAGTGTGATTTAGCTGGTAGAAAACCCATTAGCTGGATCTGGCCTGTCACCTTGATTCCTGACCTACCAGATATTTTCTTACAGCACAGGTTGGGACTGCTGCCTCATGAGAGATCAGCTGAAGGGACATCTTCATCGAGTGCAGAGCTTGTTGAGGGTGGTTTGTTACATGGTGGTGCTAATGCAAAATTTTCAAGCGTTTTTCAGAAGATTTTCCAGACCTGTGATGTTGTTTCGGCAGTTGTGCAGGAGTGAGAGAACTCTGTGAGCAGTAGGATTCATCACTAGTGATCAAAACTTGAGAACCTCATTTTCCCTGCACACACCCTCTCCCAGCTGTGTGCCCTCCCAGGCTTGCTCAGATAGGGTCTCCTCTATTTGTGGTATTTACCTCTCAGACAAGGGCTTTGCTGTCTTTAACTGGTGTTTCACTATCCCTGTTTAATTGTAGAAAGATCTATAAATGTTGCTCTAGCTTAAGATTTAAAGGAATTTCTAAACGTGTCTGTGGAAAAAATACTGGCACAGATCTTCAGGTTCAATATGGAGTAAAATAGTTTCAGTTGTGCTTTTGATGTTGTCTTACTGTCTTAAAAAGAAAACATGCATTTTATAGAGTAGGATATGTTTCATGGACTTGAGACAGTTGTTGCCTAAGGAACAAGGCAGTTTTCTGAGATTGATAGAGTGCATGATGCACCCATTGGTGGTATAAGAACACCTATGGTGTGGGAGTCAGTGCTTGTGGTTCCAAAGAAATCATTGTTTTCATATCAAAACAGGTAAAAGAAGTTTCTTTTACTTCTCTTTACATAGAAATGCAGCTGTTGTGGGGGATTAGCTCAAAAATTTAACAGTCTTGTTATCCATGTTAAAAAATAGTTCCCCTAAAACACAGGCAGTGTGGGATGAGTGGGAAGTTTTTAATGTGATTTTGCCATGGAGAAGCTTTAGGCTGTGTTTCCATGGGCAGCTGAGTTGAAGTAGCAGCCAAAGGAGGAAAGTCTCATATCTCCATCTCCCTGTGCCCCTGTTCTGGACTGCACAGTTATGTCCTTGATGAAAGGTCACTGAAAGAGAGCAGCCCAGTTTACTGACATCCTGGTTTGCTGTACTGGTGAGCTAAAGAGACACATGGAGGGGTCTGGTGGAGAGCAGCTGTGGCACAAAGCAGGTGCTACAGAGTGATAATTGAGAGGGGAACGTGGCATGGAGCAAGATACCCAACTTTCGCTTGAGTTCACCATGCCTTCATCAAACTGTGTCAGTCGGGGGCTGAGTTTTTCCTTTTCTAACTTAAGATGGATATTTGCTTAAGCCCACTGCTCACTCCTGAGGGAGCAGCCTGGGGGACTGGTAGGAAGAGAAGCAAGTACCTGCGAACTGTGCTATGGTGCTGCAGCAGCAGAGCAGTGCCTGAGCCTGTGCTCTGTGGGTGCTGTGCCCCGCCGGGTGCCCATGGGGAGCCCCAGGGCAGGGTGGTGCTGTCTGAGCCACAGCGTGTGCTGACCTGTGCTGTGTTTGTGCTCTGCTGCCCCCAGCGCTCCTGGCTCTAGCTGGAGGGTATTGATATTCAGGTGAACTGCTCAGTCAGCTTTGCTCTCTCGAGAGCTTATTTGCTCCTTCCTGGCCGTGTGTGAGCCCTGTTAACCTGCTGAGCTGACCTGGGAAACCTGCAGCCAGTCATGTGTGAAACCACTTGTAGGCTCATTAACCTGAGTGAGAAGAGCCAGTTCTTCACAGAGCCCTCCTCAGGGTTTTCTGGATGTGCTTTTGTGGTGTGGTTGTGTTGTGGCGTAAGGAACAACGGCACTGTGACCTTATGGAACTTGGATTGGTGTGTGGGGTTTGTAGGGAAGCTCTCTTATAGAGGTCACAGTATAAAGAGTGGATATTGTGGTGTGAGTACTAGGACAGTGATAGCATTTCATGTCTTATGGGCTCTCTTCTATCTCACTTCATTCCTGCTGATGCCCAGTGGAATTTCCGAGACTTTTTGTGGCACAGTATGAGAGCCCTGTGAACTACCTGTCTCTGTATATGCCTTAGAACAGCAGTTCCCAAAATACAGGCTATGGGTATGCAAGTCATGAGGCTGCTGTAGGATATAAAGAAAGTATTTTAATTGAGACTCTTGAGTATGAAACTGCAGTTAATTTTACTATGCTTCCCATCCCTTTGTCTCTTGATATTGGATCACTCATGGACAAAACTTTGGGAACTCTGCTTTAGAGCCCAAATCCCAAATGTCTGCACTGTGCTGCTTATGTGAAAAGTAGAATATTTTAGGATGTCAGCTGTTTCTTGTTTAAAGGAGAAGAGAGAAGCAGCAGAGGGAATAGCAAAGTTGATGGTGCCAGGTTTGGCACAGAGCTTGGGTAGTTCCGATGCAACAGAGGAGGCAGCCTGTGAGGAGGGAGTTTCATGCCTGACCTCAGAGACTTGAAAGATCAGAAGAACTTTTAGGATCAAGCAGCTAATACTCAGAGCTGAACTGGTGTTTGGCTGATGAATATGGACTGTAGGGTTACCTTGAATTCAACTTGAACTATTAAAACTGTTAATTCTCTAGAGTCAGACAGCTGCAGCAGTAGAGAGCTCATCCTACCAAATCAGCTTTTGGATGGCTCCTAGTGGGGCTCAGTGCAGCTCAAAAAGGCTAGAACTTACAGGACTCTTGATTCTTGTGTCTCCCATACTCTGCCCAGTGCCTTCCAGGCTCCTGCTGCTGCCTGCCACACTCAGGGGAACACTGGCACAGTACACCTGTTCTTTTGCAGGATATGTGGGTATTATTCCTAAAGTTGTGGTAGTGGCAAAGATGATCCATCATGAAAAAGTCCGTAGTCAAGTTTTGCCTCCCTTACTTGATGAATTTAAAGTGCAGAATATGACTACAGGAAAACACATGTCCTCATAATTCTGAGCATTCCTGTCTCTTATGGCTCCAGACATATGGCCAGGATGGGTTCTGTGCACAGAACAGCTTTATTCCCCAGCTCACAGTAATACCCAGTAATTTATTCCCCAGTAATATCACAGTAATTTCATAGGTAGCTTTACTATCAGACATTTTTTCTTTATCTAGTTTTATTCTGAGGACAATGGTCTGTCCTATAATGAAACAGAAAATTATTGTCCCCACATAGTTTACCAGAATAAGGTGTTCCAACCCCCCAAATTTTAGAATTCCATTCTTTTTACAAAGCTGATAGCTGAGGGAAAGCTTCTTGCTTTAAGGGAGCCACCCTTCCTTTAAATTTACCATGCAGACAGTCCAAATATAGAAGTTAAAATTATTTATAAAAATGGAATTGCAACTCTTGGAAAGTTAGAGAAAAAATTATTGCCTCTGGGGTACTGAATAAGTCTTTTAAAACTTTCTGTATTTCCAGGAGTAGAGGTGTGAGCTTTGCTTTCCACTGCAGAGTGATTTCTGTGGTGGGGGACTGATCCTTGGGAACTCTTACTGGAGAAGCCTCTGTCTGAACTGAGTGTTTGACTATTGCCTGTAGAACCTTCATTTACTAAGATGGTTTGGTTAATGCAGGCATTGTGTGCTCCTGCCCTATTTAGAGATGCCTTGGCGTGGCTTTAGGTCAAAGTAGTCATTTCTAGGCACAGGAATTATTTCTAAAAGGAATGAGAGAGCCAAAAAGGTAGACGTTTGAGGGACACTTGAGTTTAATCTCCAAACATGGACTGTTAGTGTCTTTGTACTGTCTTAGAGGTGATATATGGGCAGTGGTGCTGAAGCTTGGCACCTCCTAGGACTAATGGAGTCATCTCTCTTGGGAGGGATGAATAGTGGTGATATAGTTGGTTCTTCTGACCAGAGCTGGCATATAAAAAGAAAGAGGCTGTGAAAGTATTGCTTCATGATCTGAGTGAATCTCCTTTGTAATAGCCAAGAAGTATAGGAGCCAGGAAGGAATCTATTCAGCACAGAAAAGGTGAGGTTGACTTCCCTAGGGCACATCTGACTGTAGAGTCACTTTCTGAAGGCTCTCTGGCCTTGTTCCACCTAGGTTTGAACAGCTCAGAAGAGAGCTCCAAGTGCTGGGTAGGCCAAGGTGACTGCCTCAGATCCTGCTCATTAGGGACTTGCCTTAAAAACTCCAGGAAACAGATGCAGAAGTGTGCCTGGGAGGAAGGTTTGAGACTGACAGGAACTGAAGGATTTGGCATGCACAGAACCTACAGGTTCATTTTTTCAAGCATGAGGAAGAGGAATATGGTTTCTGTGCCACGTGGCCTAAATCTCCAGCCTCACATCTTAACGGCCCATGGAAATCCATTATGTGAACACACATATGGACAAGCCATCTCTGGGAAAACAGTGGCTGTGGGAGTAGAGCTGAATCTGGAAAGAGATTGTTTCTGTGGTTGGTTGATGGGTTTAATCCTAATGTAGCCTGGCTGGAACACTCAGAGTGCTGTGGGCTGTGGAGCCGTGGAGTGAATCCAAACAGTGGAGTGGGAGCACAGACCCAGGTAGCACAGAATTCTGTCCCTGGCAGGAGACAGCAGCACATGGGAAGGAAGACTGTAAGAATGGAGTACAGCATCCACTGATTCCTCTGTGTTACTCACTGCTGCTTTGGGACTCTCCAAGCTAGAAGTCACATGTTTGTCTCATTCTCCATTGTGGAATTCTTCCCCCCCCCGGTAAAAGTTATCCAAGTGAGCTCTAAACACCTGAAATCTTTCAGAATCCACAGCATCCTGTGGCTGCATGTTCTAGAGTTTAAGCACAAATGTGACAGTGAATGATGTATGCTTCCAGTATGTATGTACTGTTATTGCTGAAAATAAATTACTAAAATGCTTTTAGATTTTGATGCAGTGAATTTCTGTTAAGCATAAAATGTGTTTAAATTAATTTTGTTTTGTTTTGTTTTGGTTTTGTGTTTTTTTTTTTCCCCTTTCCATCAAGGGTGCCAAATGCCTGATACTTTGAATTCATGGTTTCTAGTAGCCCAGCTTCATGTCTGGTAAGTGAAAAAGAAAATAGTAATATAATTACTTTCAGGAAGTGGAGTTATATACAACTTAATGTGAGAAAAAGTAGAGCTTTCTATCCATGGTTGGTAAAAAGGTTATATTCATTTTACTGATGACTGAATTTCGGCAGTTTTCTGCTGAAGAACAAAAAGTCCCATAGAGAAGCTGACATCTCTTACACCTCAAAATTCCTCACTAGTGGAATGATCTTTGCCATGAGTTTTCTAAAAGCCTTGCTCAGGCTATGTGGAAAAGTCCTACTTGGGTGTTTAGGAAAGGTTTAAATATATGTAAAAGTTATTTAAATTGGGAGAATTTGTGGTGATGAGAAGCGTTTAACAAATTAGAGCACTGACATTTATTTTTTCACTTCTGAAAGGTACGTGCAGGGTGGTGGATGCCAGTTTGGCTGCATGTAAAAATATTTAACACCTTAAACATGAAGTTTTTTCCCTTTTTCATTTGTGTAAATAGTAGCCAAAAAAATCAGGTTTTCATCTAGCATTACATACTTAAAAAGGTCAGAAGATGCACAAGGGAGTGCAGTAATTTTTTAAGTGCCAGATCTTTCAGGGAACAGAAGTCTATAGACTTGGGTTCAGCTGTCCAAAGGCTGAAAGGAAGTTTGTACAGAAATAGCTGCGTTTAAGGCCCCTTGTTTCCTTGCCTCCTACTTTTTCCCTTCCCTCCTTTTAATTTCCTGACTCCTCAATATAGTGAAAGATGGGGCAGCTCATTACACTAAAGAGTGAATAAATGAGCAGAACCATTGAAATCATAATCAGTTAATGAAATCAGTGGAAACAAGTAAGGAAGACCTTTTAAATCTGCAGTTTATTTATTTCCTACTGTTCCCTGTGGGAAAAATGTTTTAAAAATGAATTGATGAGCTAATAATTCATATAGGTATTTTGAGAACTAGTGCAATAAATTTTAAAAGCCAGACTGTTTGTAAGTATCTGGGAAAACCAAAGAGTTTCATCTCAAAGATGAGTCCGCAGAGAACACAATATTTTCATCTTGATTTCTCATTGACAGGACAATGTATCCTGTGATTAATACACATCATCAAATTCAAGATTAATTATAAAAATAAACAGGAGAACTATGACAGAGATGAAACTGGTATAGGAGAGGCACAAGTTTCTAAGATCAAATCTACATTGGCTTCTTTTGAAGGTGGCCAAGAGTTGCTGCACTTCAAGCTGGTGATGTTATGGAGAGATTTGCTGAGGGGAATTGAAATACTCTTGCATGTGAGATATGGTGGACAGGTTGACAGCAATATCCTGCACAACCAGGAAAGAACCAAATCCCTCTGCCTCGTTGTGACAGCAGTGAAAATTCAAGTGTGGAGGTTAGCACTAGAGGTTAATTTTTCTATGGTTTATGAGCCTGGCTCTTCTGCGTTCCTGGCAGCTTCACCTAAGAAGCACTGTCATTCTGGACCATAAATGAGAGCTCTGGTTTGATATTCCAGGACACAGAGAAGCCTGTGACAGGCCTGCTCTCTACTTGGGTTGTTGGGAAATGCTGTGGGCTTTGCTTGTGATGAGATCAGTGACCAGTATCCTGCTGTGACATACTTTGCTTTCTCAGGCAGGTTTATTGCTATGTTCTCTGGGATTCTCTTCCTTTAGGCAGTTTGTCCTCAGTAAAGTGGGAGCAGAAGTGCTTCAGCTAGCTTTGACAAGGTCAAGGACATCCTACCCCTGTCTGAAGGCTCCGGTTCTCTGTCTTTCCTGCTGGACCATTTGCCTCAGGGGCTATAAATCTTCCTGATCTGGTGACCAACGACCTGTTGGGAGATTCTGATCACCATCTGCTCCTGTTCTCTCTAGCAGAGCAGTCTGCATCACTTTCTTATGTACTTCCTTCTTATTCAGCAGCTTAGTTTCAGCTGATAGAGAGTGTCTTCTGGAGCCAGAGAAGATGAGAATTTTCCCTACTTTGTTAAACTTCATGTCTTTTTCTTACTGTTGCTGTTGCCCAGCATGTTGTAGTCAACTTTTCCATGGTTTTTTGCTTCCCAGCTTTTACAGGCTTAAGGTGCTTGTTAGGGCACGTTGTTGTGTTACACATTCTGGAGGGTTCTCTTTGAATCTCTGGCTCCTTCTTCTTGTTGTCTGTAAATAGAATGTTCCTGCTGATGCCACTTAAAAAGAGAAGAATTCAGGCTCTCATGTTTAGCCTCTGCTTTTGCAAACTTCTTTCAAGATAATATTCCTTTAGAAACACTCCAGTGCCTTCCAATGCAGTGCTAAAATCATGCTTTAAAAAGTCAGCCCATCAATATGGTTTACTTAGAAAACCAACCCATGATTATTCTTTCCTGAATGTCATGTTTTTATAGGCCGTTTCTGTTACTTCACACCTCTGATGTCAGGAGGACACTCGGTTTATATTTAGACGTCCAGACCTTTAAAAAAGCTCTTTATTTCTTCTGCTGGGTTTGCATTTTCCCATGCATCTTAATGGAGTATTGGCTGAATCCAGAGCTGTTACCAAACTGCCAAAGAAATTACTTGGGTGACTGCTGAGGAATGTCTTGGTTCATTATTTCTCATGCAGATACCTAGAGCTCCCTTAATATTTTCACCAGACCAAACATGGTGATATCTCTGAAGTATTTAGAATCAAATAGAGTGGTGCTACAATTCCTGTCCTGACTCAGAGATCTGTTGCAAAAGTTCTTCTAAGCATTATTTTTCTTAAGGAAATCTGCACTTAGGAGAGTTTTGATCAGCCTGAGGAAGTTCAGAGGAGAGTGACGACCACCGAGTATACGTAGAAAACTGTTCCTGCAGGAAAAGATTTCTCTGATTTGCATAGAGAAGCCTGAGGACACAGTACCATTTTGAAATGTGGTGCTTCAGAAAAAACAGAATAAACTCTCTGTTTTGTGTCTTAATTGCATCAGCATAGTCTTACTTGAGAGAGATTTAAAGAACAAATTTATTTGGAATGTCTCTGGCATTTAGTTGATCCTGCCTTACCATGAGGGAATGGGCTACAACAGCCTAAACAAAGGCCCTAGGGGAGAGAAGGCTGCACAGCCAGGCTGGGTTCTGTCTGCTGGATAGAGCAGTGGTGGGGAGCTGGCCAGGCTGGAGAACAGGAGAACATGCAAACCTAATTAGGACCTGTTCAGAATTCTGCTGGTGATTGTCATTCACTGAAGTGTAATGTCACAACAGAGCTTTCAGGTGTTTCCTGCTGTCCGCCAAGCTGGTAGCTGTTCGTGAGTGGGTTAAGCAGAATAAAGCCTTCCAAAAATGCTGTTGATACTTGTGTTGTTAGGCCAGAGTAATTTCTTTGAACAACTGTAACATAGCTCCAGAAACAGTTGCTCTGAAGCAACTCAGGAGCAGGACTGAGTGGCCAGGTACAGTGGAAGGTCCAAGTGGGCTTTACCTTTAATGGCTTATCACACCTTGATGCGGGATACAGGGCACTTCAGAGCAGTGATCAGGGGGTGTCAGCCACCACTTCTGGTATTTAGGCACTCTGGGAACACTGACAGAAGCAGTTGTAGCTGAGGCTGTTGTGAGCAACTACAACATCTCAGCTGATATGGGTTGAGTTACAGATGTTCCTGATCCTTTTCAGCTATCCTTTCATATAATTTTTTTCTAAGATAATCTCTCTGCGTAACTTAAGCACAGCAAAAATTATCCAAGCCAACTAGTGTGAGGTAGACAGCTTTCTAAAGATAGTTTGGAGTAATTTTTCTTTCAGGGTTTGATGAAGATGAGTCAGTATGTGACTAAAGTACAGAACAGATTGTGCAGTGAAACGATGAAATGTTTCACACCATGGTGATCTAGTTAGGAGGTTTGTAGGCTTTAAAGAGTCCGTGTCACCTCAGACAGCAGGTGTAGTAACAAACTACCAAACTTACAAATAAGCTGCAAAATTCCATGATCTCACTCGTGGTGCTGCAGAAAGCTCTGTGATAGCACTGTGCATTCAAACACAAGAGCTCCCTTTTAGGCTCCATGAGTAGCAGGTTTCCCCCTGTACATCAGTCCACTCCTGCTCATTGTTGACCAGTTGTTCCCTGTTGGTCTCTGCACTGCTCTCTCCTCCTGCTTCTCCACCACTGAAGGCACACAGGATACGAAACACTATTTATGCTCAAGGGGAGCTTTTCTTGCCCCTGAGTTTTTCACCCCTGAGTTCAGCTGTTCAGCAAGAGAAGTATAAAAATGCTTTTCTTAGCGGAAAATTAGTCTTTTGAACTGAGTCTTTTTCTCTTTGACTTGTTAAGCGTGAGTAAGAATTTTCAATTCTGTAATTCACTTCTTTGTACATTTCAATTATGTAAATGCACAAGAGGAACAAAGGTTTTGAAACTGGTAGAAGTAAACTGAAAGTTTTAAGCTCTTTGTGCATTTGTTTTGTGGAAGGTCTGGTACCTGGACAGCTGTTCTCTGACCACTGTTTGAACAGAAAGCTTTGTCATCCTTCTGAGAGAAAATGAGGATTTGGTTTTGGTACCATCTTAATTGCATTTGTATGGTGGGACAGTGGTTCTGACTAGCATGAAGAATATAGAACTTCTGCAGGTATTGCTGCCTTCAGTTTTTGTCTCTGACTGTCCCTGACAGTAAGTTTTACTTCTTTTACAGGTTAAAAAAATATGTGTCCTTTATTAATCCACTAATACACAAGATAGAACCCATCATAAAGATGGACATCTGTCCTTTTACAGGTCATCTCAGCACACTTCAGGTGTTAGTGATTTTCCCTGTGGAGCTGTCATTCATGGGTCACCAAATACTTTTCATGCCTGTAGATCTTATATTCACTAAAGAAATGAACCTATTAACAAATAAATAGTCATATTTTCCTTTTAGCTCTTGTGGCACATTCACCATTGTCAGTGTGCAGCAGCTCCGCAGTGGCCTCCAGCCAAACCGCTTTTCAGCTTTTACAGGAGCTGGGAGCAATTTCCTTCCTAGCATGTCTGTGAAAAGCAGTGGCTTCTCTCAGCTCCAGTGTTTGAGTATCACTTCATCTACAGTTATTCAGTCAGTCTTGGACAGGCACTTCTGTATTTCAGCTCAGGAGCAGAGTTGCTGAATGAGGTAGAGAAGATGAGACAGGTGACTAGTCCCAGCCTGATGAGGAATCAGCCTGGGCTTCAGTTTGTGCTCTTTACAGGTGTTTTATAAGAGGCAAAATAAAATTATTATTTTATTTTGTAGACAGAAGAGCAGCAATGAAGTTCAAGTGTCTTTAATGCTTAAAAAAAAAGGTCAAACAATTCAACCTGATATTCTCATTAAGACCTCACAGTGCACTTACAAACCTCTGAGCTGGTCTTGCCTGTGGCAGTTTTGCCAGATGGCTGGACATGTAGCCAAATACCCCTGTAATAATAATAATTTAGGACATTGCTAATGTGCATTGGTTTCTGTAACTTGCTTAAGCTTTTTCAGCTTGGCTAGTTGGACTCTTACAACACTTGAGTGCACCAAACTGAGCTGCAGCTGGCTCGGAGCCTGGGGTTAGACAAGCCATGTGTTCCTGCTCCAGAGGGTGAGGTGTTCTTAAGGCTGAGGAATTTAGGTTGCAGTAGTGTTTAACTAGATTACAGTACTGTCAACAAGAATAGAGTCCACTATCACTCTTCCATGGCTGGATTAGTCAAAATCCAGCAGATACAGCTCCTGAGTACAGAATGGAGACATTTGTGATGGTTTATTAAAAAAAAAATATCCTTGTTGCATTTTTCTCCTGATCACAAACATATACTGTAAGAAAAACATTAAATGAGTATAATGGAGTGTATATATAACGGAATGTATTTAATTTACTCTCTCCTTTTAAAAAAGCCTGGGAGCTCTGACGGGTGTTGCTCTTGCAGGATGTGCCTGGTGCGGCTGAAGCAGGAGGGCCGCACGGGGAAGTACATGTGCCGCTACATCGTTCACTGCATGTGGGAGGACGTGGAACAGCGTGGGAAGGTGATGGGGGTAAGTCCTCTCTGGTGGTGTTAATCCTGATGATTCCCATCTTTCAATGCTTTTCTGGATTTAAATATCTTAGAAAAGTGCCTGAGAATCAACCTGGTTGATTCCTTTACTAGGTTAAGCTGGTACCTGCAGCCCTCACTCCTGACCATTTATTCCCTCAGCTGCTCTATTGAGCCACTGACCTTGTTTCTGAAAGTGCTTTATGGCCTGGACAAAGGTACAGATTTGTCTGAAATTAATTATTTTCCTACATGATTTGCCATGCCATTGCAGAAATGGATGCTGATACAACAGAATGGGGATAAGGAGTAAGCAGCTGGGGTAGGGAGGAATGTGACTGGTGCCAAATCTATAGCTACAACTTCAGTAATTCCAGCAGAGCTCTGAGTTTTCTCTATCTAAAGTGCTAAAAGGAAAGTTAATCAACAAGGGGTTTTTGTCAAGTTCCTGCACATGACTATAACTAGTCCTTAGTGTATTTTTAATTTTGGATTCTCAGTATACCTGATATTTATCACAAAAAAAAAAAATCCTAGTTTTTGGGAATTCCGTAGCTTTACTTTGTTACACGTTGCTTTTTAAGACAAGACATTCTGTTAGTCTTTTTTGAATTAAATCAAAATTCACACATCTGAGAATTTTTTGCTATATTAATGTGCTTAGATAAATTCCAGTGTGGGAATCTCCTCTTTCTGGTAAGGCAGTGTGAGTGAGCCTGACAAATCACATGTAGTGGAGAAAAAGACTGAATGAAAGAGATTCTGCATTTTTGTCCTTATCCAATGCCTTCCATATCACACTGCTGGTTGATTCTGCTTTCTCTAGGAACTATATGCAGCTCAGATCTTTACTCTGGATGTAAATTTAAGGTTCTTCTTGAAAAGCAAAAAAAAACCCAAACCAAAAACAAACCCCAGCCAAACATGTCATCTTCCAAAGCACCTGAAAGTATCTGTCTGATTCCACGGAGAAAATGAACTTTTGGAACAGAAAATTATTTGTCTGTTTCTTTTGACCCTAATTTTGTCTTATATGAACAAAGTGCTGGCCTGTAGTTTTCTGTGCAGGGTTGAAAGCAGCAGACAGCAAAGAGGAGCAAAGCTGGCTGTTTGCTGCCCTTCCAAGCAATGCAGGGCTCCAAAGTGAAGAATGCTGCAGTTTAGGCCTGTATTGAGAGCTTTACAGTAAACCTTAGAGGGAAAAAAGATAGTGCTTACAGTCAGTTCTTTTTAAAGGGATGCACAGGGTTCCCATTTATGCAAACTAAACTATTCTACTGCTCCACAAAATTCCCCAAAGTATAAAAACCGCATCAGTGTCTTTATACTTTCATCCAGTCTGTACCCTGAGGTGTTTATACATGCATTTTGCAGTAGCATGGTTGCTGTGTTATGCATCTGCAAGGAGCTCTGAAGTTGCTGGACTGCCATTCATTCCCTGCCTTGTCATGTTAGGCATCTGGTCAGTTTATCCTTGAATTTAAATTTTGCAGTCTTTGTAGGAATGACCCTGCAGCAGAATCTCCAGTGTGCTTAGCTTGCAGTACTGTGATTCCTATAGTACACCAGACTGTGGCCTGGTGCTAACACAGCCTTTATATGGCCACAGGAGATGCTCAGAGGAAGAACCTGCAAATTTCAGGGATTAATCTTCAAGGCAGTTACACCTGTGTGTATTTAGTACAGCTGAGCTGTAAAGAGGCCCCTTGGTTTAATGAGCCTCCTTGGGTGAGAAGGGATCTCCTGAGCAGGCACTGAGGGGGAGTGAGAAAGCAGAGTGGACTTTCCTGGGGGTAAATTTGGAAATCAGGACTGTTCTCCTCACTGTAGTCTTAGTGAGGGCTTTCATTATCTTGCTGTGGATTATTTTGTTTTGTTTTGGTTTTTTTCAGCTTTTGTTTATTCCTGATCTTTCAGTCATTATTCATAGTCAGTCCCCTATGGAGACAGCCTGAGAAAGTTGGAGCTGTTGAGGCTGGAGGAGAGAAGGTTGTGTGGAGACCTTCCAGCACCAGTCCAGAATCTGAAGGGCCTACAGGGAAGCTAGAGAGGGATCCTTCCTCAGGACCTGCAGTGACAGGACAAGGGGGGATGGCTTCACATTGGAAGGGAGGGAATTTAGGTTAGACGTGTGGAAGGGATTCTTCTCTGTCAGGGTGGAGAGGCCCTGGCACAGGTTTTCTGGAGAAGCTGTGGCTGCCCCATCCCTGGAAATGTCTAAAGCCAGCTTCAGTGGTGCTTGGGGCAACCTGGGATAGTGGAAGATGTCCCTGCCCACAGCAGAGGGTGGAATGGGATGAGCTTCAACCCAAAATTTCTGGGATTTTGTTGAGATGAACAAACTTCTCGGTCTCTTCTCGTAATATTTATTGTATGTTAGATGAAAATTATCTATGCACTGATGTTTGAAGATGTTACCAATTCCCTTGCTCCTTATCACTGCTTTATTTTCCTTCATCAGTGCCAGTGATTCTGGCTTCAAATCCCACTACAGTCATGCCCCTGCATGGGCAGTTCCTATTTTTTCCATGCTTGTTTGCTCTTCTCCACTCACCTGCCTTCCCTTCACAGAGCTGTACCCTGACTGAAATCTTTCTCACTTCTCACCTTTAGCAATTGCAAGGAGTTTTGAGTGACCAATAAAGAGCAGTTTCCCAAATGCTACATTCTTTTTATTAATCTTGACCTCTTTATCCCTAATGATTTTTTAAAATTGAAGCTGAGGCAACGACAGAGGATTTGTGATGTGATGGAGGGACATGTGTAACAGCAATTTATTTTCAAGTAATGTAGTCCTGCAACCAGTAAATATTCTACCTCCAAAGAAGGTGGTCAAATGCATCAGGAATAGTAGATAAAACGAAGATGACACTAATATTCCTGTGCCAATGCTTTTAAATTTCAGAATCTTTCTCAGAACTAAGATAAATGAAAAGAAACTTTACTGAATACGTTCAGAGAACTAAATTATCATCTGCACAGATCCTAGGAGGTTAGGAAATTCTGTTCCTTGCCTTTTCTCTCATGCAGTGCGTCAAAGGTCAAGGTTGAACTCTGACTCCTGTATTGTGGTATAAGTGACAGAGCACCTGGATGGAATTGCTGGCTGCATGCAATTAGTTTAACTTGCTCACATACAAAGTTGCAGTTCTTTAGCAATCTGGCAACGATCTAGCAAACCACTTGATGCTGGACACTGTATTCCTGAAGTGATACTGATGGTTTATTGAAATGTGCCATCTGCTCTTAACTGGTTCATTGGAGCCAAAAGGGGTAGAATGTAAAGCATTTTAACTGCAAATTTACATCAGCTCCAGCTCCAAATGGAGTTTGTATTATTTCAAAACCTGGTTGTTAAAACTGCTGAGATCTAAATCTCTGCTACAAAGTTTTGGGACCTGTTAGCCTGGGCTCCTTCAGCACTCCTGAATGTCGGCAAGAGTCAGAAACTCAAACTTGACACAGCTGTAAAAACACACGGAGAGTCTGTGGCCTCAGCAAATTCTACTGGTGCAGGCATATTTCAGATATAAATTTTACTCTGCTGTCCCTAGTACTAATGAAGTCAGTCTCTTTTGGTGGGTTTGCAGCCAGGTGTGTCCAGTTCTGTGGCTAACCAGTGCTCTTTACTTAATTTTTCCACTAGTGACATTTCTATCAAACTTTAAAAACAAACAGAAAAATTGGCTTGATGCAATGGCTCCAAGTTTTAATAGTAACATTAGGCTGGGTAAAAGACTTCCTTTGGATCCTGCTTTGCCAGAGGTCTCCACCTCGTGGCTTGCAGGGAATAGGTTTATCCTGTGCAAGCGGCAGCTGCCTCATCAGTTTAGAAAGGGAATTCTCTCAGGACTAGACATGGCTGCTGTTTTCTCCCTGAGGGAGTTCTGGAGCCACCTGAGAATTAACCTGGCTGATCTCAGTATTGTGTTTTAGTACCTTTGTGGATTTTAAAGTTGTGGTAAAAGTTTAAGTGTGTTTAGATGAAGCTGCAGGGTTGATAGGAAGGACATGTAGGTGTTCCCTAGAGCAGGATTTCAGCTGATAACAGGACAAAATATATAAGGGTTAAATAAATAAATTTTAGACTTCCAACCACTCAAAAAATCCCCCCCCCAAAAAAAAAAGCCCCAACACCCCTTCTACCTCCTCCAAGCATCCCACACTAATAACTTTTGGGTGCAAATCCTGTGGTGTCTCAGGAAGATCCATCAGGAACATCCATCAGGCTTTATTCCAATACTTGTAACTGTTTGTAGGCTCACTTTACCTGCCTTGGTTGTGTATGTTGTGGTGGAAATCTGCTGCTGGAATGAATTAAAGTTGTTTTCAGTGCAAAATGACAATTCATTTTATAATGAATAAATGTTCTAAAACAGATAGGACTAGGAGGGGCTGTCCAGCCCAGTATACCAAACTTGTTTTAATTTATCGTAATCTCACTTTCCTGTTTTTCCACCAGACTCCTACCCCCTTTTTTTTTTCCAGGAACACATCTAGGTGTCTTTTGAATTCGTTTATTGGCTCTGCTGTGTGTAGCACAATACAACCTTTGTTACACTTTTAGCTAGATCTTTTTATACCCAGTGACCCATAATTTGCTCTCAATTACACTCATGTACATCTGAAGTAAAAGTATCAGAATCAATACATGTAACTGAGAGCTGAAACTGGCTCTGGGAACTTGAATACCATTTTCTGTCTTGAAAATGACAATTTTCTTTTCAGAATTAGAAAATTTCAGTTGATTAAAAATGCCAATTTACCTTACAGGAGCTACAGAATTTCCTAAGCTCAATTTAATTCTGTTTAAAGTTTGACCTTGTAACTAAAGACGGCATGGTTGGAGTGAGGCCAGCAAGCTGTAGAATGGCTTTAGAGGATGAGAGGACAGGGTGTAAAATGGATACAGTTTTAAAATAAAACTTGATCTTTATATTAATTGAAGTGGGAAGCTGCTGTACTGGGATGTTCAGGGGTCCTCTCCAGGCCTGCCTCTAAAATCTGATGGGAAGTCATGGAGTCGATTTTGGATGCACAGGAGTGAAGCTACATTTTTGAGAGAGAATGGGGCAGAAGAAAAGTGGGGCTGGAATGGGGAGTTTGGATGAAGGGAATGTACTGAAGCAAAACATTGCAGAGGAGATACTGATTTTGTTTGAGGAAATGGACCGGGATATGAGACAGAGGATCATGTTCAGTACAGTTGAAAAGGTTTTTAAAAACCTATAAAACTAAAGAAGAGAAGTTTGAGTTTTAAATTATCTGTGTATATTTTGAAATGCTTTACTAGGACATTTTACGGAGAAAAATGTTATGATTTTTGATGACCGCTTGGAATATAGAAAATTTCACCAGTTTCTAGTGTTCCCTTAAAAAAAAAACAAAGAAATTAATCCCTTGCCAAAATAGTGAGATACAAAATTGCTCTGCGTAGTTTTTGTGGGTTTTTTTAATAGGATACCAGACATTGTATGATTAGTTTTACCTGATGTTATTGTTTCAAGACCATCACAAAAAAAAGTTCATCAACCCTTGATCTTTTTTCAAAGAGCTTGAAGGTTCGCACTAAGTTTCCAGTACTTTGTCATTTCATAAATGAATTATAGTAGGTACTTTTCCAGAGGAAATTCAGTAAATTTGATTCTGGAAATCTTAATAACTTAAATATGTAGGATAGTGCATGTATATGGAATGTTACCTTGAATTATCTCAACTGTGATGATATCTGGAACAAACTGTAATGATGCAAATGTAGCTTTACCAGCACATGGAGCTTTGAAATATGAGTCTCTTTCTCAGGTTGTTTGTGATGTAGTTGTTCTAGAGACAGCATCTGTGGGACCAACACACCTGGGTGAAATGTTTGGGCCATGCTGAGGATACCTGGTATTGAAATCATGATATAATAAATGCTTGGGTTCTTTTCAGCTGGCCTGCACCAGTTTTCTGGCATAAAAAAATCAATTCTGGCACAAAAAAAATCAATTTAAATTTCCCAGATGTGTTGGATCCTGTTACTGTAAGGTGGTGTCATTGGCCTGTTCTGTGCCTTGCTTGAGTGCCTGCAGGAATTACACTGGAAGCTGCCTTGTGGCACATTTTCTAGAGATACCTTTTTTTCAGTATTCTGTATTTTTCAGTATTGTATTACTCTATGTCCATTATATAGGGAAAGGTTCTTCCCCCAGAATGTGCTTTTAAGCTCCTTCAAAAAAACCAGAAATAAGACCAAGACCAGAGTCTGTTCTAAATCAAACTAAAGAAACCATTGAGAGCTTCTCTGTTGTTCCCATACATTTTAATCACATTGTTGCATGTGCTTTTCTCTGCAGATGGAAAGTCACTGATATCTTCTGCTTCCATTTCGGGAGAGAGTCTTGTATTTTCTTGTTAGAGCTTGGTTTATTTTTTGCTTCAATTTTTTGAGTTCTCTGGCCCATTTTATTAATTTGCAGAACTGGCAGCTCTTTGAAACTCTTTTTTTTTTTTTGACTGCTTTTGCTAACTACTCTTGCAGGAGAACAAAAGATGATGATCAGGAAGTGCAAATGCAATCCCTGCTGTAATCCCAGTGCCTGCTTCCACACTTGCTGGCTCCTCTGATTTCTTTTACAACCCTAGTAAAAAGCAACAGCACAGGATACTTCTGTATACATCTAGGGAAACTGAGGTGCTTTTCTGTGTTCAGTTCTGGTCTGAGAATCTCAGTGGATTATATTCTTTTTTTCTGTACTCAGTTTTCTCTTTCTGGTCTTAAACAGCACTTGCTTTATCTCTGTTAATAAGTCAATTACCATTACACTTCTGTAAGAGCTTCAATGTTTTTGTTTCATTCAAAGGTCAGGAAATAATGCCAAAGCTTAAAATACCAGCATATCTAATCTTGTAGATCTCTCTTTGTCGATAGCAAAGTGTTCATCATGTTGATTTCCAAGTTAATCAGGAGGCCTTGAGGCCAGGAGAATAAGTGTGCATGAAAGGGACAATTTTATGGTTGGGATGTCGTGAATGTGAGATGGGGTCAGTACAGTCTTGGTCAATGTGAAATGAGCAATACTGGTCTGATGGGTTTTCATAGGGCTTGGGCATCCAGAAGGATCTGGCAGAGAACAGGAGGCAGGCCTGGGGGTGAACAGGGGCTTTAGGGGTCCCCTGAGCTTTGGAGTAATTTGTCTCATTGATGCTGAGTACCAACAATTCTGTTTAGAGATGCTGTTTGAAGACTTCATTTTTTAAAAGTGGGGAAGTGGCAGAGCCCCTGTAATTGGTGGGAAAACAGGACTAAAGCCCCAGAGGACAAAGCCACATACCAAGAGCTTAAAAATAATGTGTCTCCTTGAGAGCATCCTAAATTTGCCCTTTTGTATTTCCTATTTATTATGTCCTCGCAGGAGGGAAGATAACCCATATATAGGTTTAAGCCATGTTATTCAGGAAGTATTCCTTGTTGTAAGGAAGATTTTGGCTTCTTAAAATCCTTGCCCATGTTTTTAGGATCTTCTGGAAGTTTATTTATTCACAGCAGCATCAAGTCCGAATGAAATGCAGAAGTAAGATGGAAAACTCACAATATCTTACCATGCAGCATTTTCGTGGTTTGCTTTCCTCCTTTGCCTTTTACTTGAGGGCAGAACTAGGGTAGAGAAATAATTTTTGTTCTCTTCTGAAAGGTTACAGTAATAAAGAAACTCTTGTTAACATCAGAGTGTATGGCAGGCAAGAGTTTTCACAGTCTGGCATTGTTTATTTTACCAGCAATTTGGAACCTTCTGCACTCTTAAAATATTGGCAAGAAAATATTTAACTGTTAACTGTTCTGTGGCCTGTGTGTGTTTGAAGCCCTGGGGAGGAGGAATGCTTGGGGAAATCGGGTTTTTCTCAGCTTATAATTGAAACCAGAAGGTGCAGAATATTGGTAGAAGGTGAAAGCAATGTGACTTCAAATTAGAATTTTACCCAAATGTGGGACTGATGGGAGAATGTCAAACAGGTCACGTATGAGCAGGGCCCTTCTAGGAGAGAGTGGGGAGGCTGATGGAGCAAATACAAACCAGCCAGTCTGCCAGGCACTACAGAAATGAATTGGAAAAGGTGATAGTAATTGTGAATATTTGCATTTATCCTGGCCTCTGTCACCGGATAAAGGTTGTAGCAGTAAGGATTAGGCTGGTTAATTGCTGACTAATTGTATGGATCCTAGCAATTGTCACTCCATTTGAAATGAAATTAATTTTTTTTTTTTACAGTTTTTTAGGAGAGGAGATGGGTGCCTTGCTGTTCCCCTCCAACAGAAGCTTGTTCTGGTCCCAAATTCTGGAGAAATAATGGGTTTTTTGTGTTCTTACTATTTTTTTCCTAGGGGAGGATGACCTATTTGGTATGAGCAGGATCATTCTTGCTCATATTACTGCATAAAATGTAGCTTCTTCCCATGAGGATATTAAAGGCTATGGTAAAGGGAGCAGGCTTTTTAATCACACTAGCACTTTTCAGGTGAAATTCTTGCCAAGTCAGCAAAGTGACCTGATGTCTGGTGTCCAGGACCGTCTCATGAGCTGTGCCTGTCCTGCTGCAAGTCAGGGTAGGAAAGAACAGAGGCCCAGACAGGAGAGATACCAGCCAATATCTGCAAAGGTCAGCAAAAAATGAATGAAGCAGAACATGCTCAGAGCTCCTACTCCTGTCAGATGAAGATCCAGTATGTGCTGTGGCTGCCAATGACCAGAGATATTTGGGTTAAAGGATAAGAAACAGAACTGTGGGTCAGTTCCTTCTGGTACAATCTTCTGGCATTCACTAACGAGTAACCCGAGAGCTGCACAGGGACCGCCTGTTCAGGATCACTGACAGAAATCCTCCAGGAATGTGCAGCCCTTTGTTACTTCTTCCATATTTTTTGCTCTTTAATGCCCTGTGGCAATGACTTCTGCCACTTAAATGTGTTGCATGAGAAAACACTTAAATTTTAAAATATTATTTGGTCATTTCATTAGATTCTTTTCTACATCTTTTTTAATGAGAAACAGTGGACAATAATTCCTTGGTTATCTGCTTGACACCACTCATGATTTTACCTCTCCACCATCTTCTTCCTCATTTCGTCCTCAAAAGTTTCCTGAGTGTTTCCTCATTTGTCTCATCCTGTCATCATAGTTTTTTCTGTGTGTTTTCTACTACTTTTAGATCTGTTTGGAGATTAAAAGGTAACAATTATGCGGAGCATTTTATATGCAGTACATTATGGATTTATGCAGAATAGAGTTCCTCTTTTGGTTTATATTTCTTTCATAGTAATTCCTAAAATTTATTTATCTTTTTCTTCACTATTGAATTGTTGAACTTAATTTTTTTCTCTTGAAGATCCATTTCCAATCTGTAGCTGCCAAATGTGTGCCTGTTGTTAAACAGGTTTTATGGATTATTTCTTTTAACACCTACTACTAGTACCTTTATCAGCACTGAATATCACTGGTCATAATTATTTGTGATTTTTATTTTCATTTACTGTCTTTTCTACTAATTTGTACTTACCTGTTTCTGCTGAAAGACTTTTCAGAATGGGCGCCACCTTTCCTGTCTCTGCAGCTCTGCTATTGTTAGCTAAGATTTTAATTTAGTTTAGTACTTTACAATCCCTGGATTTTTGTTGCTCTTGACTTTTATTAAGTTATTGGAAGCCTTTCTTGGATCATATCACCTGGAGTATGATGGACTGAAAGTGTCCAAGGCCAGGGTAGACAGGACTTGGAGCAGCCTGGCCTGGTGGAAGGTGTCCCTGCCTATGGCAGCGGGTTAGAAGTGGATGAGCTTGAAGGTCCCTTCCAACCCAAACCATTCTGGGATCATTCTCAGACTCTCAAAATCCTGGGTGCTGGATTTTGATAATAGTAATAAGTATTCACTGCCTAATCCTGTGGAAAGACTGGGCCAGCAGAGGAAGCCAGTAGGAGCCAGTTTCAGGGGGAACCCACAGGAGGGGTTGGATCTCCTTGGGGGTAGCAGACCACGGTGCTTCTTGGTGAAGCACATGGTGAGCACAGAAAATTCCCTGAACAAGCTGCTGGACATAGAGACCTTCTGGAGGTTACTCTCTAAACGAATAGAAAGAGTTGGGAAGTATTCTTAGCTGAAATTGGTTGGGAGAATCTTGGAGGAAGTATATATCAGCTTTTGTAGGGTTTCGCCTTTTCTCAGGGATTCTGGCTGCTGTTGAAGGCAGAATATCCTGGTAGGAAGCCTCTTGGTCTGATCAGTGTTCCTGGTGTGTGACACTTTGACAGCCCCTGAGGTTTGTCTCAGTGAGGAGCTGGAGCTTTACAGGATCTCTGTGAGTGCTCACGGTGCATATTTACCTTAATGATTTATCTACCTTTACTACTGTCTTCTTCAAGTGCTGCTTTCAAACTTGGTTCTGAAGTTTCATTTATCAGTTTATCAGGCTGAATTCCTGACAATGGTGTGTTCAGAAACGCATTGGTAATTAGCTTTAGGCTTTTAGCAACTAGTTTTTTCAAGAGGCATTACAGGAAAATCCCTTGACAACTGCTCACCTTACAGAGAATCAGCACAACTTGACAGCTCAGCAATTTGACCTCTTTTCCCTGATCCTTCTCTTGAGAGATTGTCAGTGAGCTCTGCCAGCCACGTTCTGGAGGGAAGCAGGAATTTGGAATAAGCCATTGAATACAGTTCAGATTGTACTGTGATCTCCTCTACATCTGTAACTGTTACCACGGCAGAGCTTCCAAATTAATAAACTGCAAGATAGGAACAAACCTCATTTTCTGGGTAGCAGAAAGGTAGGGGTGAGCATCTGCTTTTGCTGAAAGATGTAGGTAATGTTGTATAACTTGCTTTTCTGTGTCTTTCTTGGAATAAACTTGCTCTGAGGAGCCTTATTGATGATTGCACAATTGTTGGGAAGGTTGAGCATGCACAACTTTTTCCATTAACATGTTGTTTTTATGGGTTGGAGCTTTTGGCAGGAGCTGGTTCTGCAAGAACCCAACATTTAGCTTTTGTCTAGGTTAAAAGAATATTGGAGTAGGTTATCATTGAATATTGAAGAAGGCTTTAAAGATTGTTCTCTGAAGTTAATGATTGTGGAGGTATATTACAAAATTACTTCTAATTTTAAACAATAGAGAATTTATCAGAAGAGTTGATATTTAAAGTATACAGAATTCAAGCTGTGGCTAATTAAAAGCAGTGATCTACATTGCAGACAAAGTAGCAGAGCAGTTAAAAGGCTCAAAGATTGAAGATTGGAAAAATTATTTCTTCACTGTCATTTCACAAGTATGTGCCTGAAGGAACTGGCCATTATGGCCCCTTGCTACGGAAATCTTCCTAATCTTTATCCTAGCTGCAGTCTCAATCATATCAAAATTACTGTCCTGCAAGCAGTCGTGATGTTATAGGATGAAGTAAAAGGGCTGTGTTTGCCCATTTAATGTCATGTGTGTTTTAACACAGTGTTTTGAGCAAACACTCAAAAATATAAGTGCTTATGTAAGTATTTATATATAATATATAAAATATAATATATAAGTGCTTATATATTATTTATAAATAATATAAACCATATTACAAGTAATTCTGTCCAATTGCAACTTGAGAAACAGGGCATAAAAAAGCCTCAATATTTGTGGAGTGACATTTTTTTACCAGGAAAGATCAATCCTGTATCTCCTTCAGGAACTTCTGCTGATATTCCTGCTCCAGCAGTCAGAAGTGTCAGTGAGAGTGGTTGATGTTTATGGCAGTGGGGCTGCAGAAGTCCCCAGCGTGGACTCAGCCATGACAAGATGAGTGTACTCAGACCTGTGAAACTTGTTTTGCCCAAGAGATGGATTAATTTTTACTGTATCAACATAAACCACTACTTTGCTGTTGCAACTTTGACCACTCCAGGAGTGTACTGCTGGTGTGGTGTGGCAGTGCACCAGGAAGAACCCAGTCCTGTTTTGAAAAGGTGACTGTGCTGACATATCCATTGTGTACAGCTACAGGAGCAAACACATTGTAAAGAAGAGGCTATTTATTCTAGCAGGAATAGTATAATGAGAATGAGGGGGTGGAAACCCAAGCCAGAAAATTAAAATATGAAATGAGATACACATGTTCAACTGTGAGGGTGATATGCTTTAGCCAAACACAACTTAGTGAGCTTAGTACAGGGGGAACTCAGTGAAATGTTATGGTCTGTGATATGCAGAGGATCAGGTTCTATGATCTAATCATTTCTTCTGGCTGAAATCTCTTCATAAAAAAGTCTAGTTCAAGCATAACTTACAGCCTAAAGAGAGGAATTGCTGCCTGGAATTCAATGACTAGTGCTTGTACTAGGCAGTTAGAAGTGCCCCTTCTGGCTTTATAGTCTATGGAAGGATTAATGTGCTAAAGTAGCTTAAGGGTGTAACACATGCTGGCAGAAGCTGAAGCAGAAAGAAACTGCTGTTGCAGTGCTCTCAGACAGTGCAGCCCGTGGCCATCCCAGCTGGGGCAGTGCTGGCAGGACACAGGTGTGCAGTGACACTGCCAGGGATCTGTGTCCTGCTCTGAGGGGAGGGGCTGCACCTTGGTGCCTGGGCTTGTCCCTGGGCTGGTGGCTGTTAGCAGGCAGAGCACATCAGAGCCCATGGAATTTTTAAGTTTGGGAAACACCATTCAGATCATCCAGTCACCATCAGTCAACGCCACCTCCATGGTCACCATTAAACCATGTCCTCAACTGCCACACCCACACGTTTTTTGAACCAGGGATGGTGACTCCATCACTACCCTGGGCGGCCTGTGCCAACTGTGCCAATATTTTAAAAGTCTTTTTGTTGTTTCTTTTCCCTCATGTCCAGTCTAAACCTCTCCTGGCACAACTTGAGGCCGTTCCTTTTGCCCTGTCATTTGTTACCTTCCAGTCTGTGATCCTACTCTGCACCATGAGCCAAAGCAGTGGGGAGGAGGAGGAGGAATTACCAAAGGAAGCTCCTGGTCCATCACAGGACACTGATATGGACTGATTCTAGAGCAGCATTCACTTTAAATACCATGTCCATGTGTTAGGGCTTTTGCTACATGTCCAGCAGTACAAGAGAGCACTGTGCTCTTACTTCCATAGAAGTCTTCTTTGAATACAAAACCTTCTGTGAGACTTGGCTGTCACTTGTCTGCTGCAGAGTCACCCTCAGCACGTGGCTGTTGGATGATGCACATGAACTCCCTGAGGCTGAAGATGGTTTCTTCACTATGACATGGAAAATCCAGCAGCTGCTTGCTGTGGTTGTCCCACAGGCAGAACGTGGGCTCAGGGAGCCTTTCAGAGAACAGTTGTGACCTGTAGCAGGAAGATAATGTTAGCTGTACATTTCCTTGTTTCAGAGATGTTGTAAAGGTGAGATGTGTACCAAAAATGGGTTCCTTGTTTTAAACTAACACAGTCCTGTGTCACTCAGCACATAAATCATTCAATGACAGCTCTGCACTGGGCCGTTCCAAGGAAGGCAAAGGGGAAAAGTCCCAAGAAGAGCTCCAAATGTTACTGATTTTTTTCCTTGTTATTAGCAATTACTGACTTGGAATTCTCTAGCAGTTTTTCTTCTTTATAACAAACTGTAGAAGAGTCAGCAGAATCTTGACCAACCAGATCCTGAAACTGGCCAGTGGTAAGAACTTGTACAAGCTTCGAAAGAGGAAGCACTTCCAGAAAACACTGCTTTGGATTTGCTAATTTTTCTTGATTTATAAAGAAGGATTTTTTCCTTCAGTATTTGTACTTGACTGATGCCAGTTGTATTCTTCAGAAACTACAATATTCCTTTAAATATAATTTCATTGCCTAAGATAGGTCTCCATCCTCAAACTCAGATTTTGTATCTGAAACTGTCTTTTAAGATGTATTTATTGCCATGTTTGTTTAACTTGCTTATCTTCTTTATCAATCTGTTTCTTGCTAATTTAAAGCTGCTGCTCTTTGGTTTTAGTAGGGAAAGCTGCTTCCCCAGGGATGTATAGTCCAGGACTTGTCTCTGTAATGGGACTATTTGTTTTCTTTGCCCCTTGCAGTTGCCTGCTGTAACGTTTGTAGTATGTGTTAAGTAATCCTTGAGGTAACATTTTTATTATGTCATAAAAAGTGCGTGGCAAATATATAATAACTCAGGGAATTTGTTTGTTTAAAATGGAAGGATAATTTATTGAGTGTGTTACATGAGACCTGCTCCCCCTTATTAGAGCTGTAGAAGTGCAGCTTATTTAGAAGTATTTTTCTATTGAGAAAAACCACAATCTCTGACATGCATAGAAGGTTTGAGCATGGTTGGGTAGAAATGACATCATAGTTTATGTACTCAATAAAAATTTAATTAAGTCATTACAGAAGTTGCAGTCATCATTTAACCCTCTGATTTCTTATGTTTAGTTCTTTTTTTAAACATTCAGTAATAACCAGTCTCCAAATCTTGATAGCCTATAAAATATCTGCATGAATTTTAATAGTTTATATTAATGGAAAAATATGAGTAACTGACATAAAAGGAATTTTCCTTGTGTTTGCACTATGTGTATTGCTATAAAAATCAACAGATGAAAAAAGACAGTGGTTTAAGGGAAGAGTATATGAACTGGAAGTTTGTTCACTTGGCAGAAGCTAACTCATATTTTGATAGAAAAGCTGTTGTGTAATTGCCAAGGTGAATACTCGTAAGGAGAGGGAATTCAGGACAAAAGGTTCCCAGTGTGGTGAGTGTGATAGGCTGGTGTCTCTTGTGTGTAAATCCTGTCTCTGCAAAGTGCAGTATCACACCTGAGGATCTTACTGGTGTGCAGGACTGATGGGCCTTGTAATTTGTACTTCTGGAGCATGTGAGAGCTGCAGAAAAGGAATGCTTTGTGTCTCTTGGATCCTTCATGGGAGTCAGTACAAAGAAGAAGCTTTACCAAAGTGTAGCTGGGCCCTTGGGAGAGGAGCTGCATCACTTTGTTGGTAGAGGTTAATGCAAGAGGGTTAAGGCAAGAGGGACAGGCAGTGTGGAGATGCACAGGAGGCATTTCAGCCATCCCTCTGCACCCAGCAGTTGGTCCAGTCCCATTTTAAGCTCACATGGGGTCAGTTCTCACACCAATGGGTGGCTTAGGGTCAACCCAACAAATACTTAAACAGTTATTAAATTTAGTTAAAGGTCAGCGTGCAACTTGGACTGAGTCACACTTAGAGCATGGGGGAAGTTGCTGTGTCATCACAGGCTCTGAAAGAAGTTTAATCATAGTCAAAAACTTGTGAGTCTGAACTGCTAGAGATGCTGGAGATGCAGAATTCATGTTCTTGCTGGCTGAGAGTCAGTCTGGACAGTACAGGAGGAGCAGTGGCAGGGTGGTGTCTCTGTCTTTAGCATTCCAGTACTTCCACTGTAGTAGTACATCCAGCCCTGCAGTGAGTGCTTTGGAGGAAAAAAAACTTGAAAAACCTTTGAGTTTCTACGGATGAATGAAGGTCTGGAATAGCTGCTCAATAGTGAAGCTACAGAGGGGTCTCCATGCTCTTGGGCTGTGCTGCCACTGCAAGGGCAGCCTTGCTTCACACTCCCCCTGCAGCATTTTCTCTCCACTCCTGCAGCTGGTGGCAGAGCTGTTGGCTGGGATGTTCCTGCCAGTTGTGTGTTGAATAACACCGACCTCAGCTGTGTCAGAATTAACAGAGCTGTGTCATGAAGGGTTCCAGAGTGACTGTCTCTTGCTTGCAACCAAATCTCAGTGAGGTGGGCTGGAGCACTGCTGGTTCTTTGTCCGCTCACAGTGAAACTGGGAATATTTTCTCCTCACCTCTTCCTTAGAGCTTGTACTGATGGTTTTCTGGTTTGTTTTTCAGATTAATTCTTCTGTTCTAAAAGAAGACTTGAAAAGGATGGTAGAAAATTTCTATGCAGCTCTGTTTGGATACGATGAGGTAAGAAGACTGTTTTCAGGGAATGTACAACAAGTAGACCATCTAATTCCTGAACACAGAACAGTCCAGATGGATAAAACACTCACTGTCCATTTCTTTGGAGAAATATTACGTTAGGGAAGCAGCTTTGAGTGAAAGTTCTTAGAAGAGAACAGCACAGAGCCTATGGATTTAAACCGTGGGGTATGGAAGGTAGGGTGTTCTTTGTGCTACTTCACCATCCCTTCTTGGCAACCACTAAATCATTTCCTCTCTCTGAATCCTGTTGTACTCAACTGTACTTTGAAAGCAAAGAGAGGATTTATAGAGTATTTATAGGGAGTCTACATGAGAATATTTATAGGCACTACCTAAAAAAAGCAAAAAGCACTACTCTGCACAAGTGTCTGGAGGACTTTCAAGAGGAAAATACAATTACATCATTTTTTTGCTGTAGTGAGTGTTGCTCTTCAGATACTCTTATTCACATTGTGATACTATTTTTTCGCATAATGATTTGTATTGTTAATGTATTCTCATCAACTTGTGGACAGTGTTACACATGCAAGGTTTAATCTAGTTTTAAGTATAGCCAGGATTTGGCTGCTTGTGCTTTGTTGACAGGCTTTTTGGAAACAAAATGTTTGCTTTGATTAAAGACAAATGTTGACTTTTTTTATTTTTAACTGAATATTTTAAAGTCTTTTGCCTTTGGCAAATGTCTCAGCAGAAGACAAGAGTTATGAGCCTGTGGTGACAACACCACATAATCTAAAAAGACAATAAACATTCAAGAGAATTTGGACAAATAACATTAATGGATGTAGTTCTTGTATACACCAAAGCTAATATTAGATTTAACTGGAAAAATCTAGATAGTTCTTGATGAGCAGAATTTCTCTCTCATTTAGAATGAAAAGTAAAAATGCAAAGAAAAATAGCAAACTCCAGACTACAGTTCTGCAACATTGGATTAAATATCCTTTAATTTTTCTTTTTGAAGTGTCATAGGCTTCACACATTCCCATGAGGTGGTGCTGCCTTCTCTGTAATATCACCATTTTTATGGTAAAGATTTCATAACATAGAAGTTAAGTTATCAACTCTGACATTAGGAATACCCTGACCCAGTTTTTTTCCAAATTAACTTGCCAGAAAATTGGTTACAGGCTGCTCTGTAAATTAATTTAAGGCCAGGGCTGTTTTTCCATTCTGGGAAAGAGTGATGTTGCTGCCTTTCCATGTGCAGAGCCCATGGCAGCTGTGGGCTCTGGGACAGGTGCTGTGGCCAGAGGCCAAGTACACGAATGGGGGTGGTTTGTGTTCAGACCTTCTTCACATGCAGTTTTTAATCCCCCTCTGTACTTCTCTTTAGGGAATCCTGTGTGATGATCATGTTCTGGCAGCAGCTCTTTGGAGAAACCTTTTTAACAGGAACTGTGATGACCCTCGGCACCTGGAGCTGCTCGTGGAGTACGTGCGCAAACAGGTATGGCCCCGCTCTCCTCAGCCTCTGCTTCAGGACAGAGAGTGCTTGCTTTTATTGCTTGCTATGCAGCTCACTTCCCATAAATAAATCTGATTTTAATATCCAGTGATCATTTTTAAGGAGAAGAAGGTAAAAATCTGGAAACCAGATGGTATTTATTATAGAGTTGTGGAATATCCTAAGCTGGAGGA
>VZTT01054111.1:12154-36393 GCA_013400855.1 Buphagus erythrorhynchus
CAAAAAAAAAAAAAAAAAAAAAAAAAAAAAAAAAACCCCAAAAAAAAACAAAAAAAAAACCCAAAAAAAAAAAAAAACCAAAACAAAACCAAAAACCCTCTTGCTGTGAACATATGAAACAGTTCAAGTTGACAGCCATACCACACTACTACTCTGTGAACTTTGCATCACCTTTATGTAAATTCCTGTATTAACTGATGGAGTCTACCTACTTGGTAAAGGTATTCCACTTGGTTAAGGAGTTCCAGCTGTCTCTATCTGGTGCACCTGGGAGCTCAGTGAACATTCTCAAGTCCATGGTCCATTTTGTATCATGGAAAGATTGGGTCACTACTAAAAACTGCATGGGGAGGGGTGATTATAAGCTTAGCATAGAGTACATTAAAAAGAGAGTCAGAGACCAAAATGCTTTCCAGTGCAGCTTTGAGAAGCATCTGTTTGCCTCTGAGACTGAAGCTACTGCTTTCAGTCTTAAGTCATTTTGTTACAAAAGTTTAAATACTAACAAAGCAAGAGACATTTTACTGATATTTGCCGCCGTTTCCCTTGGAGTAGAACTGAATTTGGTGAACTATACCCATAAACTCGGTTCAACTCCTACCTCATTTTTTAGCCAAATACTGTCAATAATAAAACCACAATTCAACACTGAAGTGGAAATTCTTGCAGGCTACTTTCTGACCCTTTCCCTCAAGCATACATGACCAGCTGCCTGCCATCAGGAGTGGTTTCATACTGCTTCATATTCTAGCACTAGGTTCTTCTATTGCCTGAAGAGTCAGCTGCAGTCCAGCACAGGTATCATAGAGCAAGGGACAACTTACCTATTCCCATATACCATACGGATGCTTGTTCATTTGAACTCAAACTACAGGATCACATCACTAAGCAAACAAAGAATTTTATGGCATTCATTATTATTTTAAAGCCGTCAGACATCAGCTGCCATATCCGACCAAGAAGAAACTGTCAGAGGCAAGTTAACAAGCTCCTAAAAACTGGAACTCACTGAGCTGATACTGAAAGATACTTGGAGAAATTAAATAGCATTTCAGCTTCCAAACTGAAGATGTTTACATAATTAAGATATGCAAATAAGGATAAACAAAAAGAAAGGGAAAAAATCTTAAAAAGCTCTGACTATACCTGCAACCATTTTCCTACTTACAAAGCCACAGCCTTGACTGACAATCAAGTACTAATACTAATCGTTATTTAAAAGTTCATGGTAATTATATAACTTATCCTTTTAAACAGTTTACTGTATTCAATACTAAATAGCTTTATCCTGCATAAAATCAAGCCAAGATACAACAGAGCCCCTTCACTGCAATTCTCAGTTTTTCCTTTGAAAAGCAAACTCATTATGTTCTATAAAGAGAATAAAGTCTCTAAAAGACTAAATTCTTTCTTTCTTTCTCAAAGGCAGGCTCTGAAGAGATTGCATAAAAAGAGATTTTATTCTTGGCTCAAATATGAACATTTGGGAATCACTACTTTTGAGCAAGGACTCACCCACTTAAAGGCAGAAGAATTTATTTTGAAAAGTGGTGTGAAATTTCAGGGGAAAAAAACCCAAAACACATGTATTTTGCACTTCCCAGCTTTTGGTACTTTTCCAGTTAAGACAAAAATCTCAAAATAACCTCTTCCCCATATAACTGTTTTCTCATAGATGCTGCCAAGCTATCTTATACCACCAGCAAAAACTTCTACAATACAAATACAATATAAACTATTTCCAGACAATCCAACTCAGAGGATTGACAGGAAGATAAAAATAAGATCATTTCAGATATTTTAGGAGAGAACCTGGGAGAAGGTCCTGGGGAATGTGTTTCACTGGATGCCCACCTCAGCCTGCCTTGTCACCAGTGTGTTCAGCACCCTTCAGAAGATGTAGGGGAGCAATGCTGTAGCTCAGAATTCATGGAAAACCTCTCAAAGCACAGGGCAGGGCAAGAGTTTGAGCCCAGCCCTCCTGCTAAGGACTACCTTCTTACTATAGCTAACAGTTCTCAGAGGAGAAACACTTCTCCTTTGGATACAGATCATGCACTGGAACTGTTTCCCCAGATTCGGTCCAAAACAGCTGCAGAAAGGGAAAGCCCATCTAGAAGATTAGTTCAGGTCCCTACAGAAACATTTCAGAGTTTTAAACAAAGAGTATTATTTGTATGTGGACACATGTGGACACCATCATGTTACAGAAAGAATACCTAGGGATAGAGAGGATTCAGTCTTCTGTCTCCAAGATGACTCAAGATTACCTGCAGACATCCACATAAAGTTTCTCGACTGTTGAGGAATGTTGCAGATCCCACAGTTAATAATGGCACAAATCAGAAACCAGATCAACTCCTTTTCCCCATTTCATGCATGCACGCTTTGCATGCTAGAAATGTTCTTTTGTGTATTCTCATACTGCTTAATGTGAAGGATTTGTTATTTCTCTCTATTTAAGATACAAAATCTCAGCTATGACCTGCAAGTGCTCTGCGTGGCTGAATTCCTGGCACAGCATCCAAAGAATCATCTGTGGTTCTCCTGTTAAGTGTCCATCACAGAACCAGAGGTGAAAGACACCAAAGGATTCAGGAGGGATGGCCAGGTAGATCCTATGGTCCAGCCCAGAAGCCAGCCATGCCCTAATCCAGTGGAGAGGCAGGCCAGGCTGTGTCCCATAGGCTCCTGTAGGAAACCTGAACCTGGGGCTCAGCAGGGAGGCTCTGCTTTCCAGGGGCTGCCTCTTCCCAAGACCACTGGGAAGCACAGCTGCAAGGTGCACCCTGCTGCCAGAACAAGCACATGTGATCCTGCCATCAAGATGGGATGGAGGACTGAGGAATGACTCTGCCCAAGCCAGCCCTTGGCCTCTGCCTGGCTGCAGATGTGTCTCCGTGAGCTGCCTTTACAGCAGGAATGGGAAAAACCAGCACCAGAGAGTGGCTATTTTGATAACTGCCCTCCTATCACAACTATCAGTCTCCAGCTAGAATTACTGTACCAGCTCATCTCTTCTTTTCCCTTTTTATTTACATACCAACACCCAGGAAAGTACATAGGAGTAAATTAAGGCACTTGCATTATATAGGTCAAGTCCTGGCCTGTTCATCTACATACATTATCATACAGGTAAAAGTACTACAGACATCAAAAATGAAACATTAATGGTTAGCTCAAATACACATCCTAGGCACTGTTAGAAGGAAAAAAATCAACAAAAAAGATTTAATACAAAGGAAAAGTAACAACAGAGACAGTAAGGCAGTACTTCATTTGAATATTTTTCCCAAGAAAATTTTCCTTTGAGAACACTTAGATGCATTTATGAGTAGACAACATAATAAACCAGACATTTTAATTTTATTTCACTTTACATTTTGTATGTAGTCAGGCTGAAGACCACATATATAAATCAAGACAACTCTGATTTGTCTTGAAATGGGCTTTTAAATCATCTGAAAACTTTGCAGAGAGTTTCCATGTAGAATATATCTCTTTTCATGAAGAACATATCCTCTTTCATCCCAAGTCAGAAAAGAATTGGTTAATACAAAAAACATCATGTAATTGAGAACATGTAAGTAGGTATGTTCTGTAATTTCTCATCAGAGAAAAGAAGTTCTCCTATACTTTAAGCTGACAAAGTCTGTGAATTTGTGACCAGAGCTATCATAATATTAAAAAAAAAAAAAAAAAGAGAAACTGGATAACAACCCAATGGCACACTCCTTTCACTGTCAAAAGCCTTCAGAGGTACAAAGCACAGAAGCCACAATTAACTCAGCCATAGTCTAGCACTGTAATTCCCTCCTCTATATCCAAGCTCTGCATCTTCCTTACCCTTGGAGAACAGTCATTATAGGTGCCAGTGAAGCTTAGAGGGCAGTGACCACAGTTTCTGACATTTTCACTTACAGTTTTATTAATTGCCATGTCAATGAGTTGGTTGATCATGGAAAAAAATTGTAAGAGCTCTTCAAGTTGGTGAACAATGCAGCTCTGTTTATCTTCTTGTCAGACACCACAATCTTTGCAGTTATGAAAAAGTGAGTTTTGACATCGACTTGAGCAAAATCTCAGCCTAGGAAAATCTCTGCATTTCTGTGTAACTCTGCAAAACAACTTCAAAGAAAGAAGGAAAAGAAGAACTTGTGTCCATGTGACTCTTCTACAGAAGAGGCCATTATCTCCACTCCTACATATCAGTTATTCTAAAACCACGTAAAGAAAATTTCAAGGGTTTGGTATTCTATATATTGCCTGTTAAGAAGAGAAAGATATTTAGGAAACAATGGGAAATCCACAGATGCAACTCCAGAACTGTAATGCAAAAAGGACTACGTGGAGAACTATTTTATTGCTTCTTTCAGCTTAGTATATATTATGGTACTAAATTACACTTCACTGAAGCCAGACTTCATGGGGATTGTCAGCACTCTTCTGTCTGGTTCAATGTCAAGAACAGCTGACATAATTTTCAAATATAACATGGCTTTCACAGTTTGCACTAAGTTGAATGAAGTTTTCCATGAAAGCAAATCACACTGATTAAGGAACAGGTTTTTTTGCTTCTCATTAGAAGTTCAGCTTTAAATTAGTAGAAGTTCAAGACATGGGAAAGACGTAGGAGAAAGACTGTAACCTCACAGCAGGCAGCTTTGCACTAGACATTATCTGTATCACAACTACCATAATACAAGCTGCCTCCTTGCCTTCATGTCCAACTCATACAGCAATTCCTTCAGGCTCGAACCTGCAGCAACAGGTGACAGCCTCTGGCCTGCAGAGCTGCAATACTAACCACATCCACTGCAAGGGCTTTTTGGATACCAGTCTTTGTCCTTCCAGTCTGCACCTTGTTGTCCCAGCTCAGCTGCAACACCTACAGGGAACAGCGTTTTCAGGGGAAGTGTTCTGGGCACACAGCAAACTCCAACAAAGGGTACTGTGAGAGTGAGCATGGATCTGTCAAGTGGGCAGCTCTTCTACTCAGCATCTATGCTGATATCCTCTGAGTAAAATGTATAATACAATCCTGCTATTCATCAGTAAAGCAAGCCTTACTGTCACTAGCAGCATTTGATGAGCCTTGACCACAACAACAGCACAGGAGGCAAATACTCCTCTCTGCTCTCTGGCTCAGTAGCACAGCCCACGCAATCTAGTAAAATATATGTAGGAGGTGGAGTGTGAGGATCTGATTTCATACTGGGGCAAGGCACCTTATAAAAACATCTTTTCAGTAACAGCCATCCAGAAGTAATATGGAAATCAAATTAGTTGATTGCAACAATCTAAACAACATAATTTGATACATTCATAGAGGTTCTTGGATAATGAAAGTTTAGAAGGAGAAATCCTATATTTCATTAAATTCAGCATAGCTGGGGGACAGGCCTCTCCCTACAGCTTTTGCCCACTGCATTTTAGGCCAAGTAATGAAAACATTAATGCAGCTTAGCGAACAAAGCACAAGTTAATTCAGCTTCTATCTCTCCAAAGCCTATAATTCTCTGGACTAGTCTTCATGAACAGCTCTTAAAAATGTTTCAGATATAAGATGAACATCCATATAATCATCTCTGCAGATGCCTGTTTATGAGAAGTATAAATGCTACTCCAGAAGGCACTGCAGAGCACACGGTTCTCTTCCCAGGCACTGGAAGCACAAGCAGGTGTACCTGCAAGGTTAGAATATAAAAAGTAAGCCCAGGAAATGGCATGCAGGTTTCACCAGGATAAGCCAGTCATGAGGACACAGCTGTTTCACAGCTGCACAGTATCCAAATCACCATGATTGCACAGGCTGCACACACATGGAAGCCCAGCATGAGCTATAAAGTTGACATAGCATGGGCTTTGGGGACAGTAGCAATGCAGGGCACCAACAGACGGAATGTCAAGCAAAATTCAAGAGCTGCTTAAAATGTGAGGTGCCACTGGAACCCAGGGAAGCCACCATACTCCCAATTCTACAAATAATGCCTAAAAAGAGGTCCTCTAGGACAGTCCTGTACCAATTCTTTTAGCTCAGCGTCTGATTTCTCACTCTTCAGAAGATAAGCCCTTACCTCCTGTTGTTAAGGGATGCCTCCTTATTTTTTCATTCACATTCAGCATTTACTCAGAAAATTTTGCTTTGTCCTTGATCCCTCCAGCCTGCATAATAATACAGATGATCAAGAATAGTAGGTCACTGACTCAATTTTGCATTTTTATTATGTTTGGGAAAAAGTTTGCTGCAATAATCTTATTCTAGCTCATCAGCACTTCTGTTCTTTAGTATATATTCTGGATAAAGCCCATGTAGACAAAATAGCAGGGTGATATTTCACATAGTTCTTTGTCTTCCTGGTTCAATCTCTCATGTAACTCATATTTGCTGCCAGTTTCCAGGTTCCTAGGTCAGGAGATTGTGTTTCACACAACTGCCTAGTATGCCAGGATGGATGGTTTCACAGCTGGGGCCACAGCATCAGAACAGCACAACGGTGTAGAACCAAGAGACTTTCAGGAATAAATAGTATCAAAAAATAAAATAAAATCAGAAAGGCCAAAGAGCAGTTGATGGTCCCACCTTTCAGAACTATGAAATATCAATTTAAAATTTCACTCCCAATAGCAACAATTTGAAGAAGCTCCCAGAAAGGCGTGCAGCAAATTATTGCCCTGAATACTACCAATTTTACATTTGCTGAGTGAAAACCATTTGTCTATTTGTGTGCATTTCTGCAATTGCACTTTTCATTCATTAAGATGAGAAATTGCCTTTTTTATGCAATCTGCTACTATTCAGATAGCAAAACAAAGTAATGTCTGGTAGCAGGCTTGCTGTTTTTGGCTTTAGAAGGGTGGGGTTTTTTTTTCCTCTCTTCCTGTGAGAGGAAAGCTTTTCCCAAAGGATTCAAGCAATTTCATAAAACAAATGTAAAAACAAAGACACTTTTGTTTAAGGACTGAAGGGTTTGTTTTGGTTTAAGGCAGATTGAGAGGGAGGGAAGAGAGAAATTATACTGATCATCTTTCAATTAAACGGGGGGCGGGGGGAAAAGAGTTCTCAGTATTGGAAAATTGTGTGATAGCACAAACTTGCTATAATAATTAGGCCATCAGAAAACAAATCAAGATTTATTTTCTAAATAAACTAACTTGTTTATTTTAGTCACAAGTGAACACCTCAAATGACTACAGCAAACATCAGAGGAAGATAACATTTCTCTCCAAATTAAAGAGAGTATTGTGCACTCCTATATGTGTGTTTCATTAGAGTCAGTGTCTCTTTCCTCACAGTCTATCAAACAGAAAGCAAGGGGTGCAAGGGGGAAAGACTTGAAATCTGTGGTTTTAAATACACAAAGATTTGGGGGATTCACTTCAGCTAGAAGTTCTGAAGCTCAACCTAATAAGTATTATTTCACTTGCAGGAAATAGAACCCAAAATTACAACAGGAGTAAATCCCAAACTTGCACAGAAAACAATGCAAGATGGAGACAGCATAGCAACAAAAAATAAAGACAAAATTAACTAGAACATCTGAAATCCTTCAGTAATGTGTGGAGGCCTTGCAGGAAATCTGAATAAGCAGACCTTCACATCTGCAATACTCTCCAAGCATTTGTACAAATACATTGCAGCAATCACACATTATGGAACTGCGATTCTAGTATCTGATTAGCAGATACTAATTAATAAAATTTACTGATTTATCAGGAAATCCCTACATATCGTATCAAGTTTTATTATGTAGAGAGACAATCACAAGTGATCTTCAGTGATGAAATAATATCTATCCAAATGGAGCAAACCATGAAGTCCCATTCATACTGCCTACCATTTAAATTCATTCAGGATTGACACCCACTGCAATTATCATTCAACACCCAAACTAGCACACTGGGACAACCCAACAGTAATAACATTCAGTAATATTGCAGCTCAGAAAGGCAAAATAACACAGATAATAAGAATCTTCCCATTAAATACAACATACACAAGGAATGTATCACGTTACTTGTACTTACATGAGCAATTTACAAACGTTAGTAATAAATATTAATTTTTCAAAATATAATCTTGAAGTATGAAGTATGTGGCTGCATGAGAAGTGACAAAAGGTACTTGAGGAAGATTTTAAAAATGGTCTAAACCCACTAGAGTTAGACAGAAGACAAACAACAGATTGACTAGCATATCACAGCATCATTAAGTTTTAGATATATGAAATAAAGTACAAATAAAATGCATATTATCATCATCACCATTGTTTCAAAAGTGTTCTACCCAAGCATTACTTAAATAATTCTCCTCCATCCTAATTTAAACTGCTTATATCTATGTATGGACATGCATACATGAGAAACAGTTTCCTTGTGGTTGCTTGACCTCCCAAGTGGTTGTATGCACAGATTAACTTGTCAAATAGAGAGAGACAACATACAAAGGTTATTAGAAATCCAGAGGTCTGGGTCCACTCATGAATTTGGGTAGTTACTTAAAACAGACTTGTCTAATACTGTGGAGAGGCACTGGATGAAGAAGATGACTCAGACAATACTGGATTCTGTTATTATCTTCCCTGTCCAATAAAGTCTTAAAACATTTCCTCCCATTTCTCAATGCAGACTTTTCCAAGACCTCAAATTGTAACAGGAAATTATTTGAGTGATTTTTGTTTTTAAAGAACACAGCAAAGCATCAAGACACAAGTGCTCTGCTCTTTGATTTGCTAAAGACTGTTTGAATTTAGGTTGAATCTCTCCCTTGTAAACATGAAATAACTTTTCCACCTCATCCATTAATATTTGGGACTTGAAGGCTGTCAAGTGAAAGATGTTATAATGCCCAGCACAGCCCTAGTCTCATCTTTTTTAACTAAATACCCAACACTTGTATGATAGGGCAATAGCAGTAAACGAAAAATAACAGTAAGCAAACAGCCCAATAATGTGTGCTAAAAGCTACCAGGACAATACATTCCATTTTCCCTGGGATTGTTTAAGTATTCTTCTGATGGCTCAACACAATCTTTTCAGAATTACTTCCTATGGGGCATGCTGACACATTGAGTTCATTACATAGCTCTGCTTTAAAGCAAAAATCACACAGGCATTTAGAGCAAACACCTAAAATTCAATAGTTCAGATTTTTAATAAACTACACCAGAAGGGAGTTTGCAACTGGATTATTTCTAAGGAAGTAAGCAACTTATAAATTCACAACAAATAGCCATAAAGCAATATCAAGATATTGATCTTGCTTTGATGTACAAACACACCCAATGCGCCTTATTTTTGCAATGCTTCTTCTCAGAATACATTCATACAAGTGACATATTCTTTTTTCTTTTTGAAGTCATCTCAAAACTTCCAGAAGTTTCACTGGGCATACACAGACCAGCCACAGGACAGCTTATAAACAGAGACTGATGCTATAGCAAAGATCAAACTAAGTCAACGTGGCATAGCCTTCAAACCACATGCACCATCTTTACAGTTTCAGTGGGCCATGTGTCTCTTCACTGTTTACCAGTCAAGTCTTCAACACTGCCACTAGAGAAAGTGTGTCTAACTGGCACATACCTCATACCTCAATTTCTTCTCAGTGGTTAGGTTGCATTGGCCTTTGCATAGCTCAGCACCAACACTTGGGCCAGGTACTGCAAAAGGAAGCCCCAGACAAGCACACATCACTCCAGCTGGGAGCCCCCACCATGGGTTCTCAACAGCTCTGCACTTCATCTGCTGCATAAGGCTCTGCCCAAGTCCTTCCCTGGGCAGTCTCCTACTCCTACTCCCAGCAGCACAGTCCCCAGCAAGAGGATGCAGCCAGTGCCATGAAATGCTCCTAAGACTAGAGAGCATGAAATCAGGCAGAGGATAAAGATGGGCACTCACAACAGGAGAGCCCTTTTATTTATTTATGGGTGCAAGTCAGCCAACCTGACCTCCAGTCTGCACGTCCATTTATGCATTTGCTGTCCCACACATATTAATTTGTGATTATCTTTAATATTTTATGAGTTAAGCTTCATTCCACTCCATTATGCACCTAAAAGAGAACAAAACAACTACTAATGTCATAGATAAGTGTTTTTATTGGCTATAAAAATCCATCCACCATCATGTGACTAGACAACACACACTCCCCAAAAATAAATGCTTCTGCTCATCACACCTCCATCACACTTACTGAAGTGACTTCTATTTCTGTTGATTAACTGTGAACATCAAAGCATAAAATATGGCAGCTTCAGTTACCTGAACTGCTCAGTTTCTGCACAGTCACTACACATGCAAACTTCTATACTTAGCTGGGACTCAGGATACATACAGCTAGGAAGGCATCCAAAATCTGACAGTAAGGAAACTCCTTTTGAATTCCCCACATACTTTATTATTGTATTTATTCATCAAACCACCCTTCTGTACATCAAGTTTTTAACCCAAAATCACAGGTGAATCTTCAGTTTATGACCCTTCCTCTCCTCCAAGAACTTGCCCCAGGGAATTTCTAAGCAGCTGCTATCTCCCATCTCTGCCATAACTAAGATACAAAAGCCAGAGTAGTTTAAGTTTTGGTTTCTTGTCTAATTCCAGACTGTTCACACTACATGTTCTTTGTAGCTTGGATGTCCATCTACATCTTCCACTAGGATTTAATATTTTCTGTACATAAGTGTCCGGAACTATGTACAGTATTTGACACAAAGTCACCATAATGCCTTGCCTAATAACCTGTCTACCTTCACTGAATAGCTCTTCCTGAGCATCATGTTTGCTCCCATTTCATGGTCAGTATCAACTAAAAGTCATCCCCATTCGACTACGGCAGTCAGGCCTTTTCCGCCAAACCTGTTTTAAGGGACAACTTGCCAGCTGATAGCAGATGTGTTGCTAATAATTACTCAGTAGATATCTTTGCTTCTAGAGCTATTTAACTTCCTGTCATTCCTATTGTTTCAGTCATCACAGACATTCAATTCTTCCTGTGCAATAATCCAACCCACCTCGGTGCTGACTACGTTTCCCAACTTTGCCTCATCAGCAATCGTCCTTCTCATATAGTTATTTCAGCCAGTATGGTGAAGCAAACAGACCAGCTCCTCACTAATACTGATGCAGGGCATGAATAATTCCTTTATTCAGACAGGCAAACTCATAATTTCTCCTTCAGGAGATACCTTTAGCTAAGCCTCACGCTTCCAATTTAGTTATTTTTGGTATATACACATGCAACTGAAGCCTTCTGCTCCTATTGTCTAGGACATTCAGTATTTAACCAGTAATAATATTACTTTAGTCTCCCATGACCTAATTGTGGCAAATACATGATGCATTTTATCCTGTTTTCCACTTAGCATTATATACTTAATTACTTTTTTCATTCCAAATTTATTCTAAATCCTTGAATTCTATTGCGACCAGAGCAAAAGGTGTGAAGATATCATTCTCTTCTTTTAAAATAAATGGAACTATACATCTTTTGCTATCACAGCTGTTACCTTCAGCCTAACAGATAACACCTAATTCTATTTTTTAACCTGGCTCCAGTGCCCTGCACCAGCTCTTTCAGAGCCCAAAAGCAGAGACTCTTAGACTTATTTTGACGGGGAGCAGACATAAGACATTTATTCTAGTCATTTCCATTTGGCACCCTATCTTTCTCCCATGCATATCTAAACTAAACAACTAAAACAAGAACTGCTAATTTTAGAGGCATCAAGCATTTTTCATACAGCCTAGTCCTCACAACATCATAGCCAAATTCTCTTCTCATGCTCTTTTTATTTTTTTCCCCTTCATCATCTTAAATTTCTTCATCCTCTAGCTTTTGGCAGTTCACATGCTATCCCTGCAGTTTCTGCTCTCCAACAATCAATCCCCTCCTTTACTTCATTCCTTTTAGGTTTTCTGGTAACTTCCAGTATCTTATTCTCACAGCAAGTCCACAGCCCCACTTGGCAAGCTTTTCCTCCTCCTTAAAATGCAGTTTCCAAGCAGCTATTGTACCTTCCACTTAAGACAGTCCAAGCTTTTTTTTTTCCTCTTTTTAATTTAAACCTCCAACTCCTACAGGCCTTTAGCTCTGTGGACAACACAAACTAGTTCTTCTAACTTCTCAGAACTTGCCCTACTAAAATAAAGCTTCCTTGAAAGAAAAACACTTTGTAGTTGACATATACTTACCCTTCAGTTTAATTCAAAATTATTAAATTGTGGCTGATCAACACATGTGTTTAAGGCCTTATGGAAGGGAGCCGTAATCTAGCAGCAGAAAACAAGACATACTGTCAGCCAGTGAGAGACCAGAGATGTTCCAGAATTTAAAGATACACCCTCTAGTTCTAGGCAAGCTGTAAACATAAGCTTTCATTACTCTGCATTCCACTACAATTAATGGCCAAAATCTATGATAATTCAGTGTACTGACTTCTAACTTAACCAGTCAGCAGTGGGAAATGTACTTACAAAAGCACATTTGAGAAACACCTTCCTTTACACACTAGCACACTATCCAAAATGAGCTCTGTAGCTCCGAGCAATCAAAACATGTTTGCAAAGTTGCATCCTATAATTTGACTCAGTTTCGCTTCAGTAAATCAACCTTAGACCTCCAGATTTTGAAACTGAAGCATGAACCTTTGACAGAAAACCATCTCCCATCCAGTGGAAGACTGTGCCTACATTAAGTGCAGCAACAACTGGATCTTCAGCATGATCACCACAAGCCTAAGAGGGACAGAGGAGGAGGGTGCAGGTGCCCAACTGCTACAACACAACACAGAAAGAGCCTCTGTAGCAAAGTGAGAGTGAAAGATCTCCAAGTGAATCTGTAAAACATGGTTTCCCTCTTAATTTAACTTGTGATACGATTTGCTTAGCATGGATGCATTGGCATGAAGGCAGTCCAGGCCTTCTGTGCAGCAGAGTGAACTTGCTGGTACAGGCTATCAGTCCCATCGAGGCAGTAAATCACACTTACCACCACACTCCTGGTATGCCTGCACCTACAGGGCAGCACACAGGCACCTGCCTGCTGCCTCCTGAAACCCAGAGGGAAAACTCAGTACCGCAGCATGAAATGTCAGCTGAAATATCATGCTAAGTTACTAACCCTTTTGAAATGGGGGCCCCGAGAGGGCACACAGCTCTGTCAGCCCCACACCACGGCAAGGGCTGCCCACCATCCATGAGGGATGGATGGTAGTCTCTGCATCCACCTCCCTTGGCCATCAACACCATCATGTTCATCTCCCCATGGAGCACCTCCAGGCTGCTGGTGCCTTCTGCTCTCAGGACCAGTCTCATCAGTTTATGCCAAGCCTTTCCAGCAGCAGGGTGGGTGTTCTGCCACCCTCCAAACTGGGGAGCATGGCACTGGACATCTTGAAAAAGCAAGTCATTGTTAGCCACGCACAAGGTAACAGCATCCTACCTTTCACTCCAGAAGTGCTTAAAAGTGTTTTATCCTGTTAATTCTAAGTCAGTTGAGTGCACGTGTGGTATGGATTACACTGACCCTTTTAGAGCTCTCAACATTTTCAAATAAGTAGGACACCTAACATTAGATGCCCGTAAAGCTGCATACCTCCTGTACACCACACACCAAGATCTGCCAGTAGGCTTTAAGGCACAACTAAGGAATAGTTGCTTTGTAAAGCATGGCTCTCACAGCACACGTGAAATAATTTATAAATGCCAAGTCTGACCCTGTACCACATTAAATCAATACAGGCTTTTTACAAAAATGCCTGTATTGGATGAACTGAAGTGACCTTTGCAAAGCCACCCAACAAATCAGCACCGGATTTACAAACAGTACAAGTATTTAGTACAGTTCAGTACAGCTAAGTGATAAAAAAGGTCTACATTAAAGATAATAGTTGTCCTGATGTCTACAAAATGCAACATTATCATCATAAGCACAAAGAAAATGTTTCATCCTTAAATATCTGAGTATCTAGAGACTTTAAAAACGAGGAACGATCAACATGCAAAGGACCATGAAATTCAAGCTTAAAAAGTTAGCACTACGATTCACTGGAGATGTTAATTTGCCAGTGCCAAGTCTTTGCAAGTTTCTACCTTCTCTGCACTATTAGCTGCTATACATATCGGACCCTCAGACACAAATAATCCCATCGCTTTCCCTCCTTTTCACGGATGCCTGGCCTGAGCGAGGGAAGAAGGACAAGCAGGAAAAAAAGCCCAACACGTTTAACCCCAACAGGCTCCTTCCCTCGGCCAGCTGAAGTTTTCTTGAGGTCAGATTAGCACTCCGAAAGGAGAGCAGGCGCCGGCAGGCCCCTTGGCAGGCGGTGCTGTGACAGACGCGGGGCAGACCCAGGGGAGGCAGCCATGTGCTCAGCCCCGCATCCCCCGAAAGGGCATCCCAGGAGGAAGTTCTCACCACGCACCGACTCGGGGAAATAACTCGGAGGAGCCCAGCAGCTATCGCTTCCAGCGGCTTTCTCCTGGGCCATATGTTTTCCCCTGCCGTTTAGCGAGGCAATTCAGAGGAGCCAAACCGCCCTACCCGCTCCGCCGCGAACCCGCTCGCGGGCTGGGGGTTGGAGCCGCCGCCCCGGGGGCGGGGGGCGAAGCCGGCTGGGCCGGTGGGGCACCGCCCGCGGCACCCACCCCACGGGGCTGCGCTGCGAACCNCGCCCCGCTGCCACAGAAGTTGGGAGCGGCGCGGGCGCTCCCCACGCCGGGCAGCCCCCATCCCTCCCTGCCCTGCAGGACACGGGCAGCGCCCGCGGTTCGCGGAGCAGCAGCGGTGCCGCAAGCACCTACCCGGAGAGCTTCCCAATCTTCACAAAGCTAAACACATCCATCCATGCGGCCGGCTAGCTCTGCCCGTCACACTCACTCACTCCAGCAGCAGCAGCAGCAGCGGCGGCGGCGGCAGCAGCAGCTCCATGTCGGGAGAAGGATGCGTCCAGCGGCAGCAACAGCCCTTGCAAAAAAGCAGGAGCCGGCGGAGACAGCGGCTGCTACCCCCCTCCGGCGGGGAGCTGGGCGTGCAGCATCTCGCAGGACCAGCGCTCATCTGCGCGCAGCCCTCCCCCTGCGCTCCCCCGCCCCGCTCCCCGCCTGCCGTGCGCTCTCCGGGGTGAGTCCGGAGCCGAGCGGAGCGGAGCGGGCTCCGGGCGGGCGCTGGGCTCGCCCCTTCCCCGGCCCGAGCCGCACAAAGGGGACCCGCCACTGCCGCCTTTGTTCGGCCGGGCGGCGCCGGGAGGGGAGGGCGGCGGGTGGCGCGCCGGGCGCTTCTCCCACACGGAGATTGCTCCTCCGGCGCTGGCAGGCGCGGAGCAACTTCAGCCGAGTTAATTCGGGGCTGTGATGAAAACTCCTCCACCTGTGCCAAACGCAGCTCGGCACCCAGCGCTAAAGTCAGCCTACGCGCGGTGCTTCAGCTGCCTGTTTATGCCTCAGGAGCTGACTGGTGACTCCTGTTAAATTAAGGGTGGGATTTTTATTGCTCAGGGTAGATGGCATCGCGAAGATTGGTATCTTAGTATTCTCTGCTTGGCAGCAACCAAGAAGCTTTGAAAAACGAATTTCAAATGCACCTCTGCCCCATTGTCTGTAATAGGTCACAGATGTTTCCAACGTAGCTACTCATTTGCCTATTGATCTATATGTCCAATTAAGGTATCTTTCTCAAAGTTTTATTTTTTTCTTTTTCACAATACTTTAGTGCTCATCCTATAAATCTCCTCCAAGCTTACTGATTTTGTCACTCAGTTCAGGTACCTGAGGTCAGCACACGCAGTCCTATCATGCCAGTTTAAACAGTAGAAGGGGGAGAATTTCCCCTCATTCCCATCTAACTTAAGAAGAAACTGATAGAAGTACCCTTGTATGAGACCTTCTCTGAAGGATCGTTAGACCTTAGTCGTTTGCAGAGGTGGAATGAGCAGTCACCGTGGGCTTTTAAGAAGGCAGCAACAAAACTAGACTACCCTAGGGTTGTTAAAACCAGGAATAAATTCTAAGCAGCCTCCTTTAAAAGGTCTTTTCACATAATGTTCATTAAGCCCCAGCAGTTAAAAGATCCCACCTGGGAGCTCTTACTATGCAGAGTTCTGCTTCCCAGACTGAGAGGGACAGAGTAGCACAGGGCTTTAGATACTAAGACAGCTCCTCAGGTTTAGTACTAGACCATGTTGCATTTTTGTGCTCCAAAGAAGCAGATGATTTATCAGTTCCCCTAGCTGTTAGCAAGAGATTTTCTGCATGGTCCATGGTATGTGAGGAAGGAGGGGAACCTGTGGCATGTGAGCTCTTCCACATTACCCATGCAGACCTTCTGTTTCCTGCACGTGTTAGCATAGCTACATCAGAAAAAGGGAATGAAAAGTATGTGAATTTGAATATTTACTCCTGTAGCTGTGTTGTAGGGGGAATTTTTTTTTTTGTTTTTTTGTTTTATCTTAAAATGTAAAAATTTTGGGTGTAAAAAGTCTGAAAATGTAAAGCAGTGTAGTAAGCATGAAGAAGCCTGCCTGTGTGTAAGATAGATACTAAGTGCTATTGGGATCTGCTTGCTGCATTATGCACTAGGGCCAGAAGCCAACCATCAGCCCTGCAGTGTGTGCAGAATGGAGCCTCTGCCACACAATGGCATAGACATTTGTCACATGTTCAATCCACAGGCATCCCACCTCTTGTGGCCAACTTTTAAAGGATGTGCATTGTGCCCTTCACTCTTTAGGCTGCATGTACATTGTAAGGGGAGGAGTAGGTAAATGCAACTGTAATGAGAAATTAGATGACCTATTCTGGCCAGAGCACTTCCCAGTTCCTACTCAAAACAGAGGCTTATCAATAGTTTAACTTCAGATCAATATGCTAACATTTGCTAAAGCCTAGGTGCATGTATAGTAGTTCTGTTGTGCCCTTTCTGATATAACAAGAACTATGGAGTTGTTTCTTACACTACTACCTTTTACTTCTTACACACTTACCTGTGTAAGTTTTTCACACCCAGGCATCAGATGATGGATAGCTTTATTAAATTATGGCACACTATGCAGCAGCTGCCTCTAGGAAGAAGTATGGAATAATACAATTAATGCATCACATTTTAATATAGCTACTAAAATATAATCTTTGATCTCACTGTCAAGACTAGTGGCAGAAGCCTCAGACAGATGACCAACCCATTGAAGCAGTGGTGAGAGGTCCTCCCACTGCAAGGCAAGCTGCAGCCTTGAGCTCATCATGAACACCCATGGACTTTATCACGTGCCAGTTCCCTTTAATGAAACCATCACCCTGGCCCTAAGATGACATTTAACGGTGCATTAAATGATTATCCTCATACACAAACCTTTGTGTTTTAAAACACTATAACCTCTGATTTATAAATCATATCAAAGACAAACTAATTTTATAAACATGCATGTACCTAATTAAACTCACTCAATAAGGCTGCTAAATAGGAGTAAAAATTGTGCATAAGAAATTATGTTATCTGGAACTAAGTTAGGAACCCCTGGAAATGAACATAAAATTATCACATTCCAGACTTATTTCTTCTTTGTTCTTTCCAAATAACAGATAATTTAAAAATGCATTAATCCTCTCAGTCCATTAAAATATTTCACAACTTTCAAAAGATTTTGAGATAAAAAAGTTAAAACCCCGCCTATTGATCATAAATCTCTTCCTAAATCCATATTGTTATAAGACCAAGAATAAAGCATTTGTTGCTCTAATCAATAGCTTTACTCAGAGACAGCTGACACCACTTAAAATCGTGTTAATTAACGTAGGTGCTCAAGGTCCAGTTCTAATGCAGACAAGCTGTGTCCACCTTAAACAGAGCCTCATTATTGTTCACGCTACTTGAATCTGCCACTAATAGTAAGTCTCCATCTCACAGCTGCTGCTAAACCTAAGGCATGCTTGCATTTAAAGAGGATTTCAGTTCTAGTTTGGCACAGTATATGCTATTCACAAAGTCACCTGTAACTGTAAGAATGACTGAGAACAAAGCCACTCATTTTCCACTTGTTAGCTCTAAAATCCCTGCTGTGGAAAGTTTGGGGTTTTGATATGTCTTCCTTGTGTAGCCTTATGTGTAATGCTTAAATACATTAAAAAATGCAGACTGCTGCCTGAATTACTGCAACACTCAGGCTGAATAAGCCACAGTAACTCCGATACTGAGTGGTGCAGCCTTCCTAGCTGCCCCTACCCCTGTAAGGGTGTATAATATTTATCGTTGTAAATGTTCTCTCCAGTCTACTGACCTGGAGGTGTGAACTGGGGTCAGCCACAAGCTCAATTGACCAAGCTGTAAGCTGCAGCAGCTACCCCTTCACCAAGTATTTTAGTGTACTCAGCCTTGGTTAAATCCATTAGTGAGGCATGTGCATGATCTCTGATGGTCAGCCTGGTCTGCCTGCTCAGACTATGCAGCCGTCACCTCAGCTGTGCCTGCTGAGGTGGGAGTGAGATGGCCAGACAAAACACTGCTTTAGCCATCACAGCTGGATCAGCCCACGTCTGCACATTACTGAGTTGCATGTACACATTCAACAAAGCTCAGTGAGCAATATTTAACAAAACCATGGCTGAGTTCTCTAGTCCTGTATTTGCTCTAGAGAGTATTTATATAAGTTTTGGGGTTTTTTTACTTTGATCATAGGCTTTGTAAGAAAACGTGTTACTCAGTCTATAAATGGTGCAGGTATTTAGGAGTGCTGGGAAAAGTGTTTTCTCAGTATTGTTTGAAGCAGGGGGCTGATGACAAAGGAGAAGTGTTAGTCATGCTGACCCATTCTTCTGGTGCTCTTCTCCCTCAGTAAGAAGGAGAAACAAGCCAGAAACCTCCTCCTCAGCTTCTTGAAGGTCTCAGCACTACTTGGAATCATATTAATAGTTTATGTTGGAAGAGACCCTTAAGGTCATCCAGTTCCAGCTCCACTGCCATAAGCAGGGACACTTTCCAGTAGACAAGGTTGCTCAGAGCCCAGTCCAACCTGGTCTTGAAAATTTTCAGGGATAGGAACCTGTTCCAGTGTTTCACCACCCTCATGGTGAAGAATTTCTTCCTTATCTGATTTAAACCTACCCTCTTTCAGTTTAAAGCCATTACTCTCATCCTATCTTTAGGACTGTTTATTTCCCAGTTTTGGAAGGTGTGTGGAGTTAGCACCAGCCAAAATGAAGAAACTGAAAGATGTGAGGCCATGACTGTGTCACTTGACATCCTGCCTTAACCCCTGCAAGCAGAGAAATAAAGACACGTCTGCTCCTGTTTCCTACATATACCTACTTAGAGAACGCAGACCCATTAAAGCTGAGCCAGACAGATATCTTTTCTTTAATTAGCTTGTCCTTTTAAGAGTCCCAGGAAAATTATTATAAGAAATACCATATGATTGCCCAAGAACAAATGAGATATGCTTTTAAACACCCTTTATTACTAACATTGCATAAGCATTCCAACAATCAAATCTAACAGTTTGTTATCATAGTTGCAATCCCTTTGGCTTAGTAGCACCAAGATGAATAGCATGTCATATCTCTTATCAGCAAATAGCTGCCTGCCTTTGTAAACAAAACTGTCAAGACTGATTCTCCATACACATTTGCAAATTATACTCATTGGTTATGTGTCTTACGGCATATTTAGTAGGCTGCAAAGGGAATGCTACCCTCACATCAGTTTTATATGTTACCAACATCTTAACATTGTCAAGGAACAGCTAGGTACCTTGCCAACTGTGGCTTGATTTCACCAATGTCTCCTACAGATCCCTGATGAAAACCTTCTTATTATCTAGTTTAGAAACATTCAAACCTAGCACGTAAATGGGAAATAAATGTGATATCCTGATATTCATCCTGCTCCAAAGAGCCCTGTGTCCTCATCCCAGCACTAGAATTTTACATACTGCCTGGCAAGAAGGAATTCAATTACTTGTCTCAGTTTAACTGGGTGCAATATGATAATAATATCACTTACTCAGTGGTGGAGGAGAGTAAAGTAGTTGTAATGTGTACCCTGTGCTCTAAGGATATAGAGCAAAATATGAACTTATACTATAAGTTCAACCCCCCCACCCTTTGACATTTAATGTTTTTTGAATTTTATTTAATTTGCATAATAAATGCAGAGGACAAAATTGATAGTCACTGACATTTTTTAAAGGGAGAATTCCCTTTTTGTGACTTTTATATGGAAAAACCTCTGACCATACCACATTAACTATAATATATAATATATTAGAATACTGATACTAAAATTGCTGTAATTTTGTTGCTTTCACTTACAGAAGTAGGCTCAATTTTTGTATGAAAGCAACTATCATGCTAGTTTTGACATTTTATGTTAATGATGTGTAATAAAGTAATGTCATTTCAACAGAGAACTCTAATTGCCAGTAACACGATATAGTCTTGGGAGACTAGAAAGATCTCATCTTGGGAGTTGAGAAAGATCTAGCAGATCCTATAGCACACAGCAAACACTAGCAGAGAGTGACTCCAGGAGTCATTGCCTGTTGCATGGCTTTCTCCCTTAAATCCCAGGAGTTGGAAAATTTGAGAGGGGTCAAAATTACTGAGTGTGACTGAGTATCATCCAAGATGAGTTGCAGTGTGGATGTTTGAGTGCGAACAAATCCAAAAGCAGCGAGTCTGATTTCAGGGTCTCTCTATTATTTAAGTGTTGTGTGAGGTACAGAAATAGCTCAGAATAGCAGGAGGAAAATGGGAAAAAAACACACCAGGTTCTCAAGAGCTAAACATGTTTTGGACTGGTAAATCATTAATCCAGAAAGTGGTGTTTGAAGGAAAGGTTGATTTAGCCTTTTTTAAAGATGTAGTTGTTGTTTTCCTCAGAAAAGAGGATTAACTTTACAAGGATCTTGAGAATAGTTAAGGAAAAAAAGAAGGAATATTAAAAGATGAGCATGAACTGAGTTATATGTAGAAATTAATAACTTGTTGTTTAAACAACTATGATATATCAAAATAAAGATTAATTAATCATAATATTTCTTTCATGGTATCTATTGTATCTGTACAATTTCCTAAGCGTGAGGGCAGTCTGCTTGTACTGAAGTACTTTGCAATTCCAGTAATACAACAATGTGACAAGCAAAAATCTTAGCCAAAGTCTGAAATAAAAGGTTAGCACATGAAACCTTGTATGGCTTTACAGGTATGTGCATCTTTTTTCTCCTCTTCAGTAAAGCTCTCCACTCGAAGGAACAGATGCCTCTTTCTCCAGAACTTCAGCTGCAAGAATTGCTTCCCTAAACCAGCTCTTTCCTGGTATTTTTTCCCAGTCTTCAAGAAGGGTCCAGAAGAGGGGTGGTTTTAAGTTGCATGAGAGGTTTCACTTCCTCTTTGGCTTAGAGCTGGCAGCAATGCTCTCTCCCTACCTCTGCACCCCAGCTCGTGTGGGATCCTACCTGTGTGGGCACAGGTTGAGTTGCATCAATGTCCCTCTGTGGTGTGGTGTCAGAGAGGGTTGGGGGTTATTTAAAGTAGTTCTGCAGAACATGAAACTACCCCACTTTCCAAGCCTTGCTTGTTCTTTCTCACTTGGCTTCAGCAAGTAGCACAACAGGCAGCTCAACGTGGCCTTATACATTGTCTAACCCCAAATGTGCAATGCCACCCTGGCACTCACCTGCAGCGTTCCTCCAGCAGAGCTGCAGCTGCATCCTAGGCACTGCTGCTCCCAGGCCCTGCTTTGAAGAATGCATCAAATACCCTAGCAAGGGCAGATTGGAAAAAAAAAAGGAAAATGTCAATCCATGTTGTTGCATTGGAGCTGCTCAGAAAGGGCTTGCCACCCCCCAGAGTTATCAGCTCTTGCTTTTAGTAGGTATTTGATCATACTTATATTGTGTGTGTGGGTAGTGGCTGTGTCCCTTTCTATGCTGGCTATTCCAAGAGCTTCTTTTGACAGCTCAGACATGAAAAGATTTGTTATTTTTTGAAATGTAATGGTAGAGGCTTTATACTTTGGGCCAGAGTGTCAGTGGAGGCTCTTTGGTGATGTGCGCATTGGAAGTGACAAGCAGTGAATAACTGACATCAGGCATAAGTAATATTTGTAGTCTGACTTTGATATGTTATTCTTTAAAAAATCCAGTCTGTAAATACAGTCTACATTTGTTAGCTTGAAAGGAAGGAAAGGGGATGAGTGCAAATACAGAGGAGAGAAATGAATAACCATGACAAGGAGAAAAAGCAAGCAGAAATAAGCTGATAAAGATAAAAAGGAGTGGGATTATTAAAAGAGAGAATATAGACATACAAATGGATCAAAACTAATATAAAATTTCTAAAAAGTGGGAGAAAAATTGAAGATGAAAGGAATCTCATTGTAACAGATCAGAAAAAAGAAGAAAGTGTTTATAAACTCTAATCTGAATTCCTATACACAGCCAATAATAACTTCAGCACCCTATTAAATAAATGTGGTTTTTGTAAAACAGGTATGTGATGAAGTCCCATTGATTGTGAGACACTGGTTTGTGAGTGAAAAAGATTCTGTAAAGGTATTTAAAATATACAGCAGGATCCAGCGGGATGATGGGCATATGTAGAAGCAATTTGGATGGTGATGAAGTCACATCATAAAACAAATATTATGATTAACCCCCATAAGAACAATGCAGCTTTTCAGCAACAAATTACTTATTCCAGGGAAGACATTTGAATGAACTTGTGTGGCTCTTTCAGAGACTCCAGTGAAGCCCCTGACTGTATTTTCATTCAGACTTTTTGGTTTTCTTTGGTAATTATCTGTAGACTAGAAATGGCAACGAGACCAATAAGCTTTAAGATGCTATGTACTTTTCCTAAGTTCTTTATTCAACACTGCCAATTATTTTCTTCAAAAGCAGTAGCAGGTATAATCTAGCAGGGGACAAATATTTGAAGTCATTGAAGTATTTTCCAAAAGGAAATATTTTACATCAGAAAAACAGAAGAGAGAGACATATGGGGTTTCCAGAGCAGGTCAGTGGCTGGAGTAGAGTATCAGCTCCCATGTGGTGGTGGTCTCATTATCACTCCCAAACAGCACTTTAACATAGAAGAGTTGTCAGATAAAACTTCCTGTAAGTCAGCATACTTTTTCAATTTACTGAACACAATAACAGGAAAAGTATGCAAATCTGCATGTTTAAATAGCATAAATCATGGAAGAGACACATTGTATATCCACATTAAAAAATAACAACGACAGGATTTTCATATTGTATTAAGGAGATGGAGCATCAACTGCCTCTTTTCTGTACTTGGCTGCTTATAAGACTTAATTGCAGGAGAAAAGACATACATTAAGCTTTCACAAAGGCTTGGAGCCAAGACTGGGTATGGCAGGATAGGGACTGCACTCAGCTCCACTTCCAGAGCAGCTGCAGGTGCTAAACAGCCTCCAAATGTTTGCCTTTCCACAGCTGGGAAAGGAGATGCCACTTTTGAAAACATACTTTCTATGCTTCTGTTCCAGTAACTGAATAAATATTTGTTATTTCTTCATTTCACAGGCCGTCTGCAAAATGATATTATAAAGTGTGTAAATTATCAGGAAATCTTGGCTAGAAGGCCCTACAAAAAACTAGGTACGTAGTACCTTATGTAATAGATTAACTAAAGGAGTTATATATTGCTTACTTGATTGCTGAGTGCAGCAATGCAGGTATTTATTTCACATCAAACAGATCTGTTGTAGATGTTTGTAAAAATGTCAGTGTCTTCTAAATTTATCTTTAAAAGTGTGTGCAAAATAACTACAAAAGAGTGGGGTATTTTTATGAGGAAAACAGCAGTCTGCAAAGATATGGTGTAACATTATAGTAATGTTACAGAATCTGAAAGTATAATTTGCAACAAAAACTTGTCCATAAAAATTTTATTCATTCTTTCAATATTTTTTAAAAAAATTTTTACTTATTCTTTCTTTTCCAAAATTTCTAAAATTACTCCTGAAGTCATTCCCAGTTGTTCAAATGGCAGATGTTTTATTAAAGGTACCATATACTGGGATGTATCCTACTTTACTCATCAGACATTTTTCACTATCAAGAGATTTTATGTGAATGAAATGATGGGAACTATTGGTGCATGTGAAGAAAGATTGGATTCTTGCGTTTCATACACCATTAAAAGAGCCCTGATACAATTCACAGCTGCAGTAAAAACACTGTGCAATATTTAATGGTATATTGCCATAAATTATATGTGGAATT